>JAULCE010342395.1:0-10386 GCA_032359355.1 Macoma nasuta | reverse complement strand
TTGGTGCAGCTTAAAAGATCGACAAATTAGGATTTCGAGTTATCGAATTTCGAGTTATCGAAAATTCACTGTAGCATATGGCGTAATGTATTAATGCAGGCTGAATAAGTCAAACGTTCATTTAACAATTGTGAGGTACAGTTTGATACATGTCACCGCTAACACTAAACTGTTCAAACGCAGGCCTTGCTGAAATTTAAACTTTAAAAATTTGGAGTTCTACATGTATTTTCTTGCCACTTCACCTTGACGGCCAGTTTTGAGAAAGACGTTTTGAAAATAAATTTCTGAACATCTTACTATTTGCATTTTAACGTTATATGTATTCTCTACACTCTTAAGGGCATTATTTCATAGATCGGTAGTACTAAACTGTCTGGCATACTGACATTGATGCATGAGTCGCACCAACTACTTGCAATGTGATGACCGACCTGTTGTTTTGTAACAAACCAATAAGTCGATGCCTAAATGTGCATCAAATGGACCACATCCATGAATTATGCTTGAACCAATCGTCCCAAATGCTGTTTAAGACGTTTTCACAAGGAATGAATCTGCCCATGATGAGCAAATGATCTATTTACCACAATGTTTTCAAAAGTCGTATGCTTTATAGGCATTAAAGAGCAATTATGCGGAATAACTTTTAAAAATCGTCATTCAGAAATCACATGATAAGAATTATACACATATTCAGTTATCACTTGCTGTTGCTTTTAATGTGTGTAACTTACTGAGCTACTATCGTTTTGAACGATATAGAAATAATTTTATTTAGGTTATTCATTTAGCTCGTTTGTTCCCCCGAAAAATCTGAGGTAGTAGCATTCTATCACATTATAATGCATGTTGATCTTTTCCCCGCCAAATTTTAGTTGGTCTTTTGCAGCATACAATCCGTCGTCCTGTCTTTCTTTCAATATATATATATATACACTCGTACACATATCTATTAATTGTATAAGCAGTTAACAATAAGCCGGTGTAAAAGAAACACCGTATTTAATAGATTCAGTGTGATACATATTAACCGCACATGTTATACAATTATATGAAACTGTTAAACCACATAGTAATACGAACAGGCATTCGGCTTCTAATTTATAATTTACCTTTTTGCGTGCATTTTCGTTTTTTTCCGGTATAAGTCGTATTATAGCTTACTCAGATGATAGCTAAAATAAATCAAAAGGCAAACTCCGAAATAAAAAGTAGGTTATACCGGGATTTGAACTAGGATCGCAGGATTCAAAGTCCTGAGTGCTAACCATTACACCATAGAACCTTATCTGCGAAAGTATGAAATCAGATGTTGAGTAAACGGTCGTCTGCGACACGTTTCAGATCCAATACTTTTTGCCAAAAAAAGAGAAAAAAATACACATGCCGATACCTGTTTTATAAGACCAATTCATATTGCAAAAAGTGAAGTCCCTGATCAGACACCGCCTTGGAAAAGGCGGCGTCTGATCTGGGACGGCACCATTTGCAACGGCGCATTTATGCGACTTTGGCGGTGAAAGGATTAATCGCTTGATCGCCAATAAATCTTTTCCGCTTTTTATTTCGTAGAAATCGGGGTCTTGACAAGCCTGAACTACGGATAGAATAGTTTGGATAGTTCAAGCAGAAAATTTACCCCATTCGAATAATAGAACTTTTTATACGATCACATACCAGCGTTTAAACAATTTTAAATTGAGTGGCTTCAATTACCAATACGTTATTAGTATAAACACTCTGGTGCAATTTTTCGTTAAGTACGACTCGGGGTATTTCTTCAGTATTCAATAACACAACATGTCCTGTTTTTGTTTACAATTCATCGATAATATGCCCGCAATTCTTAAATAGATTGCGCACTTACAAGTTGGTCTACCCTTTCTTGATAAGTTTACGGGTGTAAATATGCTACCTTAATAAACTACTCAGGCTGCACATTTGTTAAAGTACCCTTAAACAGTTGTTATATGTTAATTCCGCTCTAGTAGCTAACACTATTAAATAAATCGGTTAATTGTTAGTACTTCACGGAACATGGCTTGCTAGACATATTAAATGTGCCTTTAACCCTTTCACCACCGCAGTCGCCTACATGCGCCGTTGCAAATAGTGCTTAAAAGGCGGCGTCTGATCTGGGACTTCACTTTTTGCAACCAATGTTATGCCCGAGTAAACAGTTTTAGAAAAAACAAAGTTTATTTAATCGTTTTTGTTATCTATTTCGTTAAAATATTTTATCTTAAACTTGTCACAGCAGACACATTTAAATTTGACGCCGAAAGGGTAAATACGAACTGAAGATACAAAACTATGTTTTAATACGACCGTTTACTCGTCTTCACAGATACTCTGTTTTATTCAGTTGTATTCAGAGAGGTTCACTACTGATTTGAATGCAATGAAATAAAAAAGTAGTTTGTTGTATGCATTCTTCTTGCAAAAAACCCCAAGCTAATATCAATAGATTGACACTTAAAAACATGCATTGCATTAGATTATCAAAAAACACTTACAGAACGTCATTTAGGTATAACAACTTCACAATAACTAACATAAAAAATCATACATTATAAAAATACTTCGTTGAAGCGCACTATGATGCTTTTTTTTACGAGCGATGGAACATGTTTATTACGCTAAATATGAAAAATGGGGACAAAGGCTCATGCTATCAGGAAATCTATTACATTAAATGATTAATAATAAGTTACATATACATAAACAAACTAGTTACATTTTAGAATTTTGTAATTCAAATAGGTTGTTGTAAAGTATACATATATCCGATTCTAAATGTAAGGTGCGAAAAGTCAAAGGTGTAGCCTTCCTCGTGGCAAAGTCTGTACCTACATTTAAATACCTTCCTTGAACTTTGATAATCAGGTTAGCATCTTCTAAAGATAATGTTTCAATGAAGAAAAAGATCTCAGCTTTCACATGATCATGAGCAAACATTCCTGCTCGTTTCCACATGTTTCAAATCGTTCTCATATGATGATAGATTTTAAGTTTATATTACCTCGACTAGATTAATTATCTTGTCATCATTTGTTTTAACACACGTAAGCCAGACGTGCTGTTTTGAAGCAAAATATTTCTTGCTTATTTTTATTTCTCGTCTAAAGAACGTTTCGCCCGCACGCACAGTTGTTGCCATAGTTACTCTAAGTATTCGGCCACCCCGGAGAGATATTATCATTATCCTAAAATCGTACAAGGGGATTTCACCGCATACTACTGTATTTGAAATAATTAGTCGGTGATTCAAAAAGTGTAATCCCTGACCTGACAGCTGCATTAAGAGCAGTCTGGTAAGGTTTTACACTATTTGCATATGGCTTGTTTGATGAAGACTAAGAGTAACTACGATAATCAGTAAAGTGGTTTTATATCCAAGAAGGAATTTGAAGTATACATCCTAGCTTATACATGCTAAAGGCATTGAAAACACCGAAGACCAAACAACCTCCATGAGGAATATACTAAATACTGTTGACTGGAAATCAGGCACCGAGTACACACCGCGTAAGAGTTTTGGCGACTGATCTGGATCAACACTGTGTGTTCTTTCTTAAGTTTTGAAATCGCACAGCAGGGTCCGTATATTTTAAAAAGGTTTTTAACATGCAAAATGTGTGATATTCGGCACCTATTTTACCTTAAAAAACTATTCATGCAAACCCCGATTAGCTATTCTATATTCAATTCTCATACAAATGTAGAACATTGTGTATATCTAACCGTTGCAAAAGGAGCGTAAACAATGTTTGATTTGAAGCACCATTCCCTGCGACAAATGAAACACCTGTATCCACACCAAACCCATTGATTGTTATGGACCATTTCTTGAATAACAGACTATATGACACTTTATTTAAGTTAGTTTGCATTATTTATTGTTCATGTTACTGTACTTGATATTCATTAATATTTTGTAATTTCTTCATGAATGGAGTAAAGATAGATATTATTATCATAGTATGTTGATTCTCGAAGCGAAGTGTTTAACATACCACTGTCTTCTCATTATTTATTATCACAGGCACCTGCATATTATTACACTATAAATCAATCACGGCATCATAGAGGTATTTGTCAATGTCAGACTTGGCAAGGATTATCGATATTATCAATACAATCATGTTTTAGATTGGCTTTATCAGTATGTTAGACAAGTATTCAGGTACTTTAGAGATATGTAGTCGAGGTATTTATAGCACACTACGCCAGAATAGCTTTTGAAGTTCAAAAGAAAAGCAGTTGTTAAAGAAGTTTAGCAAGTTGTAACATACGAGATGTCATAAACCTTGAACATGGAGTTATTCTTAAGCTATGTTAAAAGTGAACTTGTACTTTACTGCGAAGCTCTGTCGTATTTTGACGTCAGTCTTCCTGTTTATGTTTTGTAAAATAAAATACTTTCTTTATAAAAATCATTGAGTAAAATTTAGTCCTTATTATTCTGAACGTAACAAAAATATAATGTCATACAGGCTGATTCAGGATCAGCAGCCGAGTAACTCAGTGTCTTATCAGGATCCAATCTGTTTGACTTTCGACAATTTCACCAATATTTATGCTAATCGGATTATGTTGACAAAAAAAATTACAAACGAGAGTGTAAGTAGACGACAATGTTGATTCAGGATTCGGGTAAAATAAGTATCTTGCTGTTGTCTCCGATCTTTAATTTCTATAATATACAACTGCATAAACAACCATGAACTTGACAGGCGAACTCATCAACTGCATCTTATCAATATCACTGTCGTCAATATTTCATTCAAATTATATAGAATCATACATTTTGATCAAAATGCCGTTTCCAACCCTAATTTATGGCCGTACGCGGATGCATCTCTTGTTTGCATTTGATATTATTTATATGAGCATTGCGGTACTACACGGTAATTTCCTATCAGACCACATGATGATCATTCCCAAATAATCGTTTATAAATTACCTATACAAATTTGTGTATTCCCCTGATTTATTGAACTGACATTATGTAAATAAAGACGGACTATTATTTGCCGATGTGGTCAACGGCACAATATGTTCAACAATTCAATAATACCAGACACTACTATATTATGCTGATTTTATAACACTATATTTTAAGATATCATTCTAATCTAAGAGTTGCAAATGTCGTGTTATGATATTATCTTGTTTTGCCTTTCTGGAAAACTGGCTAACGTGTTTGATTTAAACTGGAAACGACATTGTACATTGAACACTCGAAAGAGTGATGGAAAACTTAAGATATATAGATATAACGATAGAACGATATTGTCGATCGCCCATTTGGGTATGCAGTTAGTTTTTTGCATGTCTCTTTAGTTTAAGACACAGTTATATGGCATAAATGAATTATTTCAGATAGGTATGGTACTACTTATAAAGAAATATATTAGCAAAACCTTATCAAAAGAATGAGTTTAAACCTTTGCTGGGTTAGAGAAATAGCTCGTATACACTAATTTGACGGAGTTGTTTGTTTCAGGTTCGGCATGGTGTATCTACATTTCATCACAAGAAATAGTGCTTTTCAAAACATTTCCACTTCTTGATTAAAATTTCCTAAGTGATCTTTGACATGGTCACTCTCAATGCATTTTGGTCATCTGTCACCTGTTCCAACTAACACTGGCATCGTTCATACAAGAATATGTATATAAAATTGCATTTGCTGATGCTTGGCCAGTGCTTAACCTCTGACGATCCTACACAACATTAATTTCCTTAATATTTGCAGATGGGATCACTGTCCCAGCAAGACCGCTGGAATGATTTTGCGAGCCCGAAAGAAGTCGTTTCAACAGTCTTTTAAAATTATTGCTAGACTCTACACTCACTAAAATTGTATACCATAATATCGTTTTTCTAAGGCACTATGCTAGTTGTACACCTTTCATTTACATAAGTATACCAAAGTGTCTTATAAAATATACATTGCGAACAGTATAGAATAAGACCAATTACGATGCGGCACCTCAGTTTGTTTTACTCTGCTCTGATACACTGAACAAAACACTCGGTAGCTTAATCACTCGGTAGCCTCCTCTGTTAGTGCCAAATTTGATCTGATCTCGGACTTCAGTATTTGCAATGGTGCATATAGGCTACTACGGCACCGAAATTATAAGACAAATTCTATGACCAATATTAAACAACTAAACCATCATAAATACGTCGAAACATGCTAGACTACTCTCTTTGCCTTGTTATGGATTAACACTTAGTCGTTGTACAAGAGGTGTTTACATTATATCTCTTCATGCACAATTATTTGTGTAATTGTTATTATTTGTTCTTCCTTCTGATATAACATGTAATATTATAACTATCCACCAATGAAGGTGCGATACAAGCACTATACAAGAGCAGGGTATAATGTGGGCAACCAACTCCGGGCCGATGCCAATCCGTTGAGGGCTTATACAGGTCACAGTCAAACACTGTTGTACCTGTCAGTAATTATCTCGCTACGCATGGCAATAACGTCTTGCAGTGGCCGTCTTGCTCGCGGACATGAATAGTTTGATCAGTTGTTGGACTAGCTGTGGCGGAGAGCAACAAAAAATACACACCATCAACAATATTAACGCCTTATTTCACGAGTGAAACGCCATGCCCGCCGACATGAAAAGACGTTACGTCATCTCAAAACGTTTAATTATCACCCCAAATACATTCAAGCGTAAAAAATATACAGAGAATTACCTAACATTTTATTTAAAAATTATGCATACTGTAGCCAATAAAATCTCACACATTGGACTATATTTTTAACTAAAAGGGTACACTTGTTATATCTTAGTCAAGTGCACAGATTATTTTGGTGTCAGTATATTTGACATGATTGTGTTTAAGAAATTGATGCTAGAATTATTTTACATAGCGACTTAGAGCTGTCAAACACTTTTCTGTGATCAAAGATAATTGTTTTTGTTACTGGAAATAAATGTATGTGTGGGATCTTTTAAAGATAATTTACAACGGATGTAATTTCGAAGGATTAATAAAGACTTAAATTAATATAGATTACTTTGCTACTCATTATAAACATCTAAAGCGGTTCATGATATTGTCTGTATGTCGAAGAGCTTGGATCATGATCATACGCCGCGTTTCTGGATCGAACTTGTTTGAAAATACTACTATGGGTGCGATTGGCCCGATTATGATTAAAGATAACTCGCTTTTCTTATCAAAGTGAGGTTGGTGCATAAGTATTTTTACAATGTGTTGCATGTTTTAGGAATACCTGTGGATCATCAGATATCGTTTTATCATAGATATCAAGCCAGGACTGATATCAACACGAACATATGTTTTGCACCTTTTTATCTGTATTTTCCTTCAGACATAATAAGAGATCTAGCTGAGTCTCCGTAAAAGTAACCTAATGTCGGTTTATTTTAAAGACAATGTTTGTTATAATGGTCAGCGTATTACAAGCGCCAAGTGCGTATAAAGGGCGCATACATAACGCATACAGAGATCCAACGAATGAGCGCGAGAAACGAATGGCCCGCACTTACACCGCGCGCTCAACGCAAAACAAACAAACGGAATATATTTAAAAAATAAATAAAAAATGGAAAGTAAAATCATGTGTGGTTGTGCCTCAAAATACTGCATTGAATACCCAGCGTGTGTTCCGCGTGTGTCTAACGTTAATCCAACGCGCCCTGCGTGTGTCTGACAATGGTATAGCGCGCCCTGCGCGTGTCTGGCGTCTTTATGGCGTGTAACACATTCGTTGTCCTCCGTGCACATTTGTGTGCATGCATAAAAATCCAGACGCACTCTTCGAATGACAAAGAATGAATAGCGTTGATCAAGCGCGCTCGACGAACGAGTAACAAACGCTGACGAAGACTTAGGGTACGGCAATGCACTGGTCACATTTGCTCACATTCTTTCCAATGAGCGGGCATTGCGTAATTGTCGGCTCTCACCCTTGTGTACTTCATATTTAATCTGTCAAATGGATTTGAGCTTTATTGCGACCTGCATATAGTGCACTGTTAGTTCTCATAGAAAAAAAAACGTTATAATAAATCGAGCCAGATAATGATCCACACGACTCTAAGGGACACAACAAGTTGATGAAAAGGAAAAAAAGAAAAGAGGTGGAATAATAAGAGGAAGTAGTAAATACGGGAAGAAGTTGTAGAAAATGAAGACGAACGAGAATAATAAGAAGAGAAAGAGAGGTAGTAAAAGAAGAGGAAGAAGAAACTGTGGTAGAAGTAGAAGTAGCTAAGAAGGATGATGAAGAAGATGAAGAAAACAAGGAAGAAGAATAAGTTAGAGAGACAACGTGACAGAAAGAGAGAGATAGAGAGAGAGAGACAGTTAAGACACACACACATATAGGTGCTTTTTGTGCGGGGGATAAGTAACATAGCGCACCTTAATTCAAAGGTAAGATAACTGCTTATAGATACATAAAGCAATTATCTTGAGGTTACGGACTGAGGTGACAGACTACTAGGTGCATTGGGTCGCGACCTAATCGATCGGAGAAACTAATCTCTCGAAATACGAATATGATAAGCCCGAAAATTACACATACGCGTGTGTAATAAAATGTACAGACTAAATAACCCAAAGCTTCCTATCAAAACACAGCCTTCTTGGTCTGCACTGTTTGCAACAAAGTATTACCACATGAGTATCATTCGT
Source organism: Macoma nasuta (assembly GCA_032359355.1). Lineage (NCBI taxonomy): Eukaryota > Metazoa > Mollusca > Bivalvia > Cardiida > Tellinidae > Macoma > Macoma nasuta. The sequence goes on along the minus strand of JAULCE010342395.1, from coordinate 1,683 downwards.
TTGCATATAAGGTTCTATGGTGTAATGGTTAGCACTCAGGACTCTGAATCCTGCGATCCGAGTTCAAATCTCGGTAGAACCTACTTTTTATTTCGAGTGACTCGGCGTCTCATCTGGATCTAAGCTGCTTGTTTATGACACTATGGTTTTGGTAAGCAGTGAAGGGTTCTGTTAATAATCATTAACAGAAAGTCAATTCGAGAGTAAACACTAACTTTTATGAAAACAGGCAATGCAAACAATGTTTAATATTAAACCATTTTTGAAAATAGCATCGATCTTTTTTTAAAAATTGAAATAAAATATAAAAGTTCAAAATATAGCAAGACAAAAAGAAACTCAATCAAACAGACGAGGGTCAATTTGGCATGTTCGTTGTCATTCGCTAGGTGTGCGACGGTAGTCGAGCGTGCTGGACATACGCCATCCTTTCGTTGTCACTTCGCTCTGTGCGTCGGGAGTTTTGAGCATGTTCAAAAATGCGCGCAGAGCTCTACGCATAAATGTACATGTCAGAAGGACGTCAGTAACGCGCAGAGCGCGCTGGATAAAAAAAGGACGTTAAAATAATCGCTTTATTTGATAACGGGATTCGCTAAGCTTAAAGGTATGGTGTTTAATAACTCCACATAACCGCCTTCTGGCGCTTTTGTAGCAGGACTCCATTGAAAACATTGTATGCTCCATTAAACATTGCGTATAACCTTCCACCATAGCTCAGTGGTTAGAGCGTCCGCTTGGGTATCGGAAGGTCTGGGGTTCATATCCCGGGCCTGTCAAACAAAATATTTGAAAATTGGTAGTAATAGTTTATCTCCTTGATGTTCAGGATTTCGGGTTAGCATTACGACTGTTTCGTCGGTGTCAGAATAAAGTGACCGGCCAGGTCCAGTCCCAGATGTACCTCAGATGTCACTAGGAGTGTCGAAGCCAGAGATGCTGAGCCGTTGTCGCACACTCCTAACCAAAATCACAGCACCATGCCATAACGCCATACGGCGAAAAAACGACAACTAAACATTGTTTACAAGGCCATTTGAAATTGGTGATTTTGATAATTTTCCTTTACAACCTATACTTTCTTGAGTCTAAAATAGCATTTCAATACCATGATATGATTACATACGAATTATTTAATAAACCCAATATTGATAGTAATAATCAGAGCATTTCATCAAATGAAGAAACACAGCACGCCCAGTTTTTGTAATCATAATCGCCTTGGCACAGCAATTCTGAACTAGATTTTACTCTTACAGAAATAAATGATGTAGTTATTCACAAGTGGTTCTGCTTTTCTTGATTAGTTACGGCTGTGGATATGCTACCTTGATTTATCTAAGAGGATGTACATTTATTCAAGCACCTTTTAACAGTTGTTATATGTTAATACCGTCCCAGTTGCAACTACTATTAAAAAAGGTTCTATGGTGTAATGATTTGATCTCAGGACTCTGAATCCTGCGATCCGAGTTCAAATCTCGGTAGAACCTACTTTTTATTTTTTGTGTGTCTCTGGCAAATCCTGAGAAAGTTTTTTTCCGATTAAATCCTTAATTCAACTTTACCGCATTTGAGATAACGAGAGTCAATGAAGTCACTTTTTATAGTTCCGCAATGTTTAACTCTTTCACCGCCGAAGTCGCCTAAATGCGCCGTTGAAAATAGTGCAGTCCCAGATAA
>JAULCE010342284.1:0-10386 GCA_032359355.1 Macoma nasuta | reverse complement strand
CCCAGGGCCCCCAAACTTGGTAGGCTTGTTGTCATGGCCAGCACATGAATGACCTTTAAAACATTAATCTGATCTGACAAGTGACATATAGACGACAACAGTGGACGGGCTTTTTAAGAGCTTATAGATACTGTTCAAACACAGTGATATACAAGTTGATTCAAATTGTGACTTATAGTCCTGGCAATCAGAACAGACCTAGACCCGAAGGCTCCCTGAGCTTTCTCGTCTGGATAGGTAATGTTTGCCCAAACCATAGGTTAATTGTCATAAAGATCTAATGACCATTTTTAAGATCATTTAGCGGTGGTCATAGTCTACTAGTTATGAATATACTGTATGACACCAAAATTATCACAGCATAGAATTTAAATCTAGGATATGAGTACACTGGAATTCACTAAGATAAAATCAGGAATAATCTCTATATATATGTTATTATAGCTCTAAAGGTCTGTCATCATAGTTATATAGGTCTCCTACCTTAGTTATGTAAGTATTCTATCATAGTTATTTACATATGCTATCATAGATAAACAAAAGTCTACTATCATAGCTCTATAGATCTACTATCATAGTCATATAGATCTACTATCATAATTTTATAGACCAACTATCATAATTTTATAGACCAACTATCATAAATATAGAAACACTATCATAGTTATACGGATCTAATATCGGTCAGTATATTGGAAGTCAATTGTTTTGTACTAGATCTGTCTTAAAATACGTATGAAAATACATGTGAAACTGAAATAATTTTCGATCGCTTGGCAACAAAGCCCCGACCCAATCCCTGGTCCCGGCATATTGCCTACACCTATCGACAGGTAAAGTACGTTAGCGACTGCTTTTAGCCGAGCATCATAATCTAGTCTAATTTAGTGGCGCAATGCCTAGACTATGGTGGATTGACTATGGAAATAAGTGTTTCCCAATATTTGTTGAATTGTGAAATGACAACTTGTAACTTGTACACTCGCAATATGTTAACATACCACACGAATGGGCAGAGCGTCTCATGTTCACCACCGCAACATGTTATCAATGAGAATGTTAACCTTTAAATAATTATATAATGCATTTAGGATTTTAACAGACAGACATTTGTAACGTTTGTGTGTAGATCTATGCATTTTACAGTAGATCTATGCACATAGAACATTTGAACATTTTACAGACATGCATTTGTAAAGTTTGTATCATTACATTTTAAAGTATGCAATGTCAAACATTTGGGACGAAAATTCACCATGTGCAACATTAATAATTTTGGCGGCGATCCCCCTCCATAGATAAGAGCGTTGTATTTCTCAGCAGTGAAAAGTCAGGACTCATAACCTGTAGATTTCGAACAGTGAAATCAACCTCTGAAACATGTCACATATTGGATTAAAGAAAAAGTTTGGAATCAGAATTAGCCTGCGGCTGATCTGGCTACACACTGTTTGAGTAGGTTAACAGTGCTTGGTGAGTTATGTGTTGGGTAAGGATGGCGTTCTTTTTTCTGTTACGGTGCTAGTAAACCGCGTTACAAATCGGGTTGCTAATATCAATGCCTGTAAAAGATAACCGCGACACTCGTATCGTTGTCAGACATGGTCACTTGTACTGTCTAGGATCATGCTCATTCAGCGACGTCCTGTCTATTCGTGGACACGGACTTGATCGTCAAACGGTCGCTTTGGTTGCCGTGGCGAGGGCTGCTTGCAGGTGTCAGTCTTGACAGGTCAAGCTCCACAGTCGATTCTACACAATGCAGCTTCGAATCGTCCGTGTAATTATCAAACGCGTGTCGCGGTTGTCTCCCTTTGACCACCGAGAACTTCCGCTTTGAAACAAGGGGTGGTACTCTGTAGCCCGACTCGTATCCGTTTATTGGAGTTGATGCGGTCAAGAAGGTTTTTGTTTTTCGAGCGTTTTGTGATCTTTGGTCGGAGTTTGAGCGTTCGGACACTTTGAAAATCTTTGGCATTTTCGTTTCACCAGACACGCGCATGATTAGGTCAATCTTCTGCAATTGCTTAGCAGCCCTGCTGCCAAGGTCAATTATTTTACAGATAGACGCCTGCTTCATTAAACCCGTGATTTCTGCACGCAACATATCCGCTTCCCTTTTCGGGTATTCCCAGTCTTTTGCATATTTAAATTCTTCATGTAAACGCTTCCGTCGGAAGCTCAAAAATTTAAGCAATTCCGATGACGTCATTTCCAGGAAAGTGTCTCCCTGGATGTAAACTTCGTTCTTTATTTGACTTGCCATTCGTTCTTCTGCGCTTAAGTCATCCATACGATCTTCTACCTTTTTAGTTTCGTCAAGCTTGAGACGAACACTTATGTCCAACGCACGTATACGAATGTCCATGATGTCCAAATCCTTGCGCAGGGTTAGCACGATCTGATCAGACTCACTGAGCGGTTTCCTGGTAAAAGACAAAATTCAACCACATTGAAATAAATTTACGAACATTACCGGAGAAACCGGAACAGGGACCGAATATGTACCAAGTTGAATCGGTATAATCGTTTGTGAAGCGAGTGTGTGACCCACAAACTGGTTAAAAACTATCAAAAACCGTAGTATGCGCTTAATAAAATACACCTGCTGTTCAATTCACACGCATCATGTGATTTCTGACAGGTTTGAGCCGGTTCGTAGGCCATATCTAACTGCAACCGAACCAGGAGCAAATCGGGGCGAAACGGGAAACACCGTTTATTTAAAAGGTTTCAGTACTGCAATAAGCAGTTACGTTTCCCGGTTGAAAAATCAATTAATCGAACATGAAGAAACATCTATAACTATTCCATGTTAACCTTTATTTCGCTAAGCAAATTCCTAATTTACTTTTCTGCGATATCTTTTTGATCATTGCATGCATTATTGATTAGATGTAGGTTTACACCATGTTGTAATTGAGTTTGACAATAGTTGGTGTACTAAGTCATTACCTGACCGTTTGAACTCGACTCTACAAAGGTCCATATAATATGGAAAGCCGGCACTGTCTTTTGTAGTCACTAAACTCTTGTTTTTGATTACATTATGTACTTAATCCTATACATGTTGTGGAAACATATTTATGTTATGTCAGTTTAGCGTTATATGTTGTGGTTTTGAACTTATATTATGACAGTTTGTTATTATATCCTGTAGACGCATCTTTATATCATATACACATTCCATTACGTGATGTGCATCCTTTATTACATTATGTCCATACTTATTATAGTATGTGCACACAATATTATGTTATGTCAATACGTTATCATATCTTGTGCAAACTAGATATATTTTGTTAGATTTTAACGATCCAAGTCCACATTGTTTGGCAAAACAAAGTTATGACTTGTACAAATATCACGCACCTCTAGCAGCCTATTAATATCAATTATGTGTGTTGATATGTCGTCTTAGAATATGAACATGAGCTGCCACGTTTATTGCGTCCATAGTGGCAGGTAAAGAGGTTATTCCTCGATTGGTTTCAGAGATCGGGATAGCTCATCTCCTTACTTGGCTAAAGTTTTGATAAAAAACCCGTATGTAAATGAGAGTCAGGTTACTAAGCAGCCACTGGCATTGTGTGTCATAAAAAGCGTAACTCATGAGGAGTTTATATTCGGATTACCGAGCGTAAGGAAGCAGAAATATAAGCAGCTGTGATGGAGTATTATACTTTGTTTAGTGGTGTTCCACACGAATTTGAACTTACTAATGCTTTACTAGTTATACTTTCTTACAACTATTGGAGATCCAAAACATAAACAGTGGTGTTATTCTGTGAGATCTAGCATTACAATTTACACCCGTTCATGCGATTTTTCCGTAATATTTAATTAATACAGAATAATGTCCACTCACTGTGATTGTAACAAATTCGGAGCCAGACATCCATGTTCTTGAAGAATCTTTTAATTTAGCTCATATCATTTTAGCCGATCTCTGCGAAAAGTTGATTGATTTCCTTCAATACTTATATTATGACCATTAGTTAAAGCCCCTTTCGTTTTAATAAAGCTATTTACCAACATTTCGAAATCACGTGCTTTATTTAGATTATTGACCAAATTACAGGTGTTTAAATAACCCCACTTTACCTTCCGTCATCCAGTATCTTCCTGTAGTTTTCCAGGTTCGCCGTAGCTTTTCTCAGCTCCTGTTGCAGCTGTTCTGCTTGCCTTTTCTCCATCTGCAGCTGGAACTGCAGCTCGGACAGCTGCTTGCACTTCTCTGTCACTTCCTTTACTTGCCTCTGCAACTCCTGGTGCATCGTGGTCACCTTGTTCTCGTTCATCCTTTTATCCCTGTTATTGTTTTCTATTTCAGCTTTAAGAGCTTTCATTTCAGCATCATTATGTTGTATTTGTCTGTCCTTTTTATCGATCTCCATTTTCAATTTTAGCAACTCTTCCTTTCTATCTTTATTTTCCTTAAACACTAATTTCGCTTCTTCCACAATTTGCACGGCCTCGTTTGCGACAGCAAGGTGTTCTTCAGTTTCTTTCACCTTATTGGACTGTTCTGCTAACTCTCCCTCCGCTATCTTTAATTTTGATTTCACTTGCTGATTCTCTCTATCTAATTTCTCTATCTCTTCTACCAGTAATTCTTGCTTCTTGTCCCATCTCGCTTCTTTCTGCTTGTAAACATTTATTATTTTTTCATCCGAAGACTGGTACCGTTTAATTATCTCTTTTTTCTCTCCAAGTTCATTGTACAAGTCCGTGATGGTTTCCGAGCTTCTTCTTACAGTGATATCGTAGTCGTTTTGGAGCGAGAAGTAGCGGAATTTTATATCGGCCTGCTCCTGACTTATCCGTTCGTCTATGTATTCTTTAATGGCGCGGAGCTCGTCTGTAGTCAGTTTTGTCGCCAAACGCCTGTGAACACGCAGCAAAGCTGAAACATAAAAAAATATTGCATATTGAAGTAGATCTACACTGTCCGTCAAAATTGTGTTGACGATCATTTGCCATTCTTAATATACCTTACAAGCATGTAACCTTTACTCCATATGCTATTTTTGGAATATTCACAAGGCAAAAATTTGATGGAAAGGATGGATATCTATGCAAACGGAGAATCCCATTTTTGAATCGTTTTAACAACATTGTGTAAAATAGAGCATTTTTCACCAAGTGCTCAAACGTCATCTGCAACAGAGGCGCTAAAATGCGCCTATGTGGAGTAACGGATTAAAGATATGTAGGGTTTTCGCTAAGAAGTGCAAAATGCAAATATGAGATTTTTAATTCGAGCAAATTTTCAAAGGAGAAGTTTAGTGAAAACAGTGTCTGGATCTTCGATGTCAGTTCTATATCCGTTTTATATTATTCACAGTGGTAGAATAAGCATTTATATAGAGCTAAAATAGTATATTCCCTGATCGGACGCTTTCTCAAAGTCACATTGCCGTGTCTGGTCCCGAGCTGATATCTTGCTCAATCTCAAATGTTCTATTTTCACTGATTGGCAAGTCGAGTGACAAAAGAATTAAGCTTACTATCTGACGTTGAAAATTCTAGATTGGGCAAGTTTAGTGAAAGCCACAGCGGCTGGACTGTTTTCCATTCAAAAAGAACACCGCTCTCAGAGATCAGTGGTTCAAAGGTAAATGACGTATCTTAGACTTAATATTTTGATATATTTGAACAATTGTTTTCACCAACACGGCGATGCAATTCGAATAAGTATCATATTTACTCAAAGTCTTCTGCCACCTCGGAGAATATGTGTATGCCAGTAGCTGTCTGATCAGGGTCTGCACATTTTGTTCATATAGGAGTTGTCTATCGTTTATTTTCTTTATTTGCAATACAAATTAAAATCATGTCTTAGTATATTCAACGTGCGTGGCGTCTCATATAGATATTCAGCACGAGAATGGTTAAAGAAGTCCAGCGCTGGTATTCAGATATCACATATATCAACAGTGAAAGTTATTTACAAACTTGTTGAGAGCAGTGTAGAATTCGCATGCATGGCATTTGTAAATGTTATTCTCATTACATGAGAGGGAAATGTCGGTGTATATTAAACACAGTGGTAGGGACGCTATTCTTTCTCAGCTAATGCGTGAGACACCGAGCACCAAGTAACTATGCAAACAGTTATATGTCAGATCAACCACCGAGTAACTCTGCCTCTTATCCGGCTCTAAACTATCTGACACTTCAAACAATAATAGAGTATTATATTGTTCATAGTATTTGCCTTTAGTTTGCATTACATCAGCGATTAACCCGGAGAGAGCAGCGTTCGTCCCGCTGCAATTACTGTAGATAAAGACATGCGTGGCATAATTAAGTCATGCTGGCTTGGTTTCCCTTGTTTCCAGACACTTCCATGCTACTAATATAGTTCAGATCAAACTTCACAGTGAGACTGTATATAACGTTTTTAAAGTTCTCCGTTTACATATACCCACGGCTCTTACACCTTATCATACTGCTATAATTGTCGTCTGCTTAATTGCTTGAAACTTTGTGAAACTTGCCTCTGTTTCGACCAGCTTGGATCCGAATCAAATGCCAAGTAACTCGTCGTCTGATCCGGATCAATTTTCTTTGAAAATATTGCTATTTACGCCTTTAGCATGATAAGGGCTGAATGTTACAAGCAACACACTATGACGTCATAGTAGAGTAATCAACATAGCCATCAACCAGGTGCAAATACAGTCGAACTTGACTAGAGCTCGGCTAGAATGAATACGTTAATCGAAACAAAAATAGCTTGTTGCTATGTGGATACGTGTGTGAGTGTGTTGGGGGACTATCTGTATTTTTTCGAATTATCAGAATTTCGAATTTTATTCGAACTTCGGTCAATTCGAACTTATAAAAAAAGCCATTAACTTCGACACGTTTTTTTTTACTCCAATCTATTAAAGATAACAGTACCGCGATTTCGGTTGTAATTTCTATCATGAAACATGGAGTATAATTTGATTCATACGAAGGCAATGGTTTAACACATTACCACATATCTACGCCTTTTGACGCCTCTGTAGGAGATAACATTTTGAAAACATTGTTGGAAATAGAGCATTTCATCATAATGAGCAAAGACTCCATTTCCTACAAAGTGTTCAAATTCGTTCAAATTGTTATTTTCCTTTCTTCTAACTATACATCCTTTTATTTCCTTGCGGACTAGACTCTTGAACGAGATCAGCCGCAGTGGCTCAAACATTCCGCGCTACTCAACATCTACACTGGCTTGCTGTGTTGCCCGTGAACGCCGCTGTGTGATGCCCAACCTTTAGGAGTGTCAAACAGTGTAGACATTTATCATCTGACGTGTTCAAAATAGTGTCTCTGTTCACACAATAAACTATTTATAGTGGTAGTGAACTCTGTATGAGTAATAAACAGTGAAAGTAACGTGGTGGTTGGTCGCAGTCTACACGGTTTGCGACGTTTTAAGCGGCGCTCAATTGTAGATCCAATATTGATTTTCGTTTCTGTAAGTTGAAAAGGTTGCCATAATTTGCAGTACAAAGCAAAGTCCTCGTATCGAAATTGTTTACAATTAGACAAAGCAGACAATGTAGAAACAGATTATCGTCTGATCTGGGTCTACCATTTTTGTAGCGATAAACGTATATGATGGACGATATCAAAAATAAATGAAAAAAATAAGCAATGAGTAATAACACTTTCGCCGCCAAATTTAAAATTGTCGGTTGTACAACGTTGGTTTCGGATCAAATATTTTAACGAACCAAAAAGAAAAAGATTAAACAAAGGCTTTTCCGGAATCCAAATATTCGGACGTCTGCAGAAATTCTCGCCTGCTTCATTTTTAACTTGATCTTGTTTGCCTAAAATTTGATAAAACTATTATATTGGTGTCAAACAGCCTGGACCCAGATCAAGCGCTAGCAATTTATCGGCATCATATTCGTGTCAAAGTTGTTTGAAAATATATCGCTGTGTTCACTTTTGGCAGAATAATAATCAAATGGACGTTGTTTTGAAGACACTTGTTGCAATAAACATCTGTAAATTTCTGTCCATTAATTTCCAACATTTTGAAGTGCTTGCTATTGATTCCGTTTGAATGTTGTCAGGGCTAGTTATCTTGTCAACTTCCAGTCCTGGGCTCCGGATAAGCATGCACAAAGGAAACAGGTTGGACTAAAGGTCTATAGTTCTTAACACAATGGTTTTGACAGTTGGGTAGACTGGTACTTTCGAGACTGGGATTCTAACGAACGGTCACGCCATAGGGCTAGGGACAGAACTAAGGAGCTTAGCACTTGAGATACACGCGTTATCTTGTGCCATGGCCAGTCCATTTCAGTTGGCAAAACAACTTACTTTCAGCCACTGTAAAAGTATATATACAGAGAATTAATTTCATCAAACGGATCAATGTATTCCTTTTCCAGCTGCCGAATTTGTCGTACTTTAACTCCCATCTGCTAAAGTTTTTAACCTCGTCCAATCTGCTTCAAAGTTGTTGAAATCTCTGCCTGAGTGTCAAACAGCTCGGATCTGGTTCAGACGTCGAGTAACACGGCGTCTCATCTTGGTCCGAACTTTTCGCGACGTTCATCATAGGCCCTTGGTTGTAGTTTATTATACAATGGATGAAACGTTATTCTTTACCATCAAACGCGTTCGAGCGTGAGCACTTATATTCTTATCTGTACAAACAGCACGGGCCCCAAAAGTGTCATTATTTCATACCATATGCATTGCGTTTACGTTAAAGTGGTTATGAATAGCGTTTAAGTTACTGTAACTATAATGACTATGCTTCAATGGTCCAAATTGATTTGCAAAGCGTCATCAGAATACTGCGGTTGAATCGAGGATAAACATTACAGACAATAATATCCAGGCGAGATGTCGAGTAAATCGGCGTGTCATCTGTCATACTCTTAGTGCATTTTCAAAGTGACTTGACAGAGAATTATTTGTTTAGCGTACTAGATTATGATGGTAAACTTTTGATTTGACTATTTTATCTGTATAACAAAAAGGGCTATCATAAACTGATTCGGTGCAAACTTATTGTATTGCCTTCTGATACTTACTTTTAGGCTTTCTGGTTGGTGTCTATGGCTAAAATATGTTGCCAAATGTGCAAATCGTGTAGTTTCTGATTGAACTTGTCTGGAAAAGTTCCATTATGATTTGACCATTTTGTATTGAGCTTATGGCGACATTTGCTGTGAAACAGTAAAAGACTGAGTGTGTTGTTATACATTCCAATAAATTAATTTTGAGGCGGCGCCTGATCTTGGACAGCACTATATGTATTAACGATTATGCTTTTATGCGGATACGTACGGTGTCGAAATAGTTCAGCAGTATCCTACGTTTCTTTATGATTTATAACAGTGGAGAAATACCAATTATGTCGAAAACGCAGATTTAATGTATCGTCAATATCCAAGTAACATTAACCAAAAAATGTAGAGAAAACAAAACAAAATACTCCTTCCACTGTTAACCATAGAAGTACATCGCTAGATCATATTCTCTGCTGGCATTAATTGCTTTAACAACATTATCACAAAAAGGTCTGTATCGTGCAGCTCTTGGACTGTATATTGCATTCATTATTCTTCCCAACTTGTAACCAATGCAAATGGTTTGGAGCCAGATCAGTCACTATAGCGATGTTGTTCCGGGATGTGGAACGCAATCCGCACTCTGTTATCCTTAAATCGCTTGAAAACGTTACATATTGTCGTCTGCTCAATTTGTTGTCTATTGCATATTTATACTTAACCCTAAATGCGCATGAAATCCTGCTAAGACGACGACCATTATCCGGGCGACTGATCTGGATCAAATTATTGTGAAATTTATGGTGGGTTGATTGGCGGGATTAAGAATACAATTGAACGGCGTCGGCTGAATGGATGACGGGGCGTTAATCAGGCTTTTGCTGTTACGATCAGCCTCATAGATTGGTCTCTATTGATCTCTATTATTCGTACTCGACTCTTACTGTACCGAGCACAGCTGATATAAACAGTTGCATACACCTTAGATCCGTATTAGATGCCGAGTTCTACTCGACGTATTGTCCGGATTTAAGGCAATATGTTTTGCACTCGATCAACAGTTTCTCTTCGCAACATCAAACGACTCGGGTTAGTTTGTCAAAAACACAGACGAGAAAATTAGAGACGACCTTAATCTTCTCGGCAGGATGGGGGCTTAATCAGGGTGTGTAAAGTTAGTGTCTAGAATGACCTTGTCAATACCTCTGTCAATACTTGAGAGTGTATGTATGACCAAACATAAGGCATAATAATATTAGGTATAGATTCTACAGTTTCTTGACAGGGTACATGACGGTTTATTCCCGGTTGAGGAAAATCATGTCACCCGAGCCGTTAGGCGAGTGTTGACATG
>JAULCE010342173.1:0-10386 GCA_032359355.1 Macoma nasuta | reverse complement strand
ACTAAACAGCCTTCCTATTGGTCAAGCAAAGTAAACAACTAGCGTGAGATCGTATTCAAAAATGAAGCGTCTGAATAGACACGGGGTGTATTATTTAGAACGCTGCGAAGGGAGCGTAGCAATATCCTTATTGTATTCAACTATTGTGTTATTTTCTGTACATGGTAAAGTGTACAAATAGAACATAATTGATCGGACAATACTTTATACTTACCATGGACGGCAATACCCCTGTTCTCTGTAAAGTTGAACTTAATGCCAGATAGGGATACTGATGCGTTTTCTCTGATTTCAATAGATCTGTTAATCAATATAGGATCACTAAATCGGTAAATGTCCAAGTCAGTGTCTATTGTGATGATACCGCCACCAATGTAGGCTTTTGCTGCGGGGTCGTAGAACGTTGAAAAATCGTCAAAACTTGAAGTCTGGATCAGAGAGGTCATGTCTGAGGAATTGTATATACTGTCAACGATGACTTTGAGTTTGGAGGAATCCAAGAAAAAGTCACAAATTTTTGCTTTGATATCTGCCACATTCGCTGTTCCCCAGTAATTCTTATCTGCTCGAAAAGTGCGCAAACGGTCATAAGGTAATCCAACCTTTAAGTTGCAGGCGGCACGATGATTCGAGGTAAAGTTGTTTCCTATTAGGGTGAAGGTCCCACTTTCCACACTCAGTATGTAATTTGAGCTTGTGTTAAAAACTTTATTATTTGTGAAGTAGATACTGGTATTTTTGGCCTTAGCGTCCAATACACTACTGTCATAGACGTTTACAAAGTTATTGTCATAAATGCTTACAAACGTTTCATCTCCGGTATCGCGGGCCAACTGAATAGCACCCTCCGTTGAGTTGAAAGTGTTGGATGAAATCAATATATAATCAGAAGACCAAAGCTGAAAGTTGAGGGCATATGTTGAACTAGATGTAAAACTGTTGTTTGAAACTATCATGCTAGCGATAATGCTGTGGTCGTTGTAGTATGGTCTATGATATGCATAAACGTAACTGCTGATGAACGAGTTGTTTTGTATGACGTATGTTGCATTAGAACAAATGTAACAGTAAACGTGGATGGCTCGTGTATTCCTAATAAAAGAAGACGCCCCTACAACTAGATTGTGATGATAATTGCTATACGAGCTAGACGTGTAGATTCCTTCATTATTTTCAGAAATGTTCGAGTTTAGTACAAACATATTTGCTGCAATTTCAACAGATACTGCTCTATTTCTGTGATAAACGGCTTCGGATTTGTACACAAGTACTGTTGTATCAAGATTATCGGATACCGTATTGTCCCAGTTCCGAATTTGGATACCATAATTAGAGTTCGATAGTTTACAGTTCTGGATGGCGAAGAATGGGTTGTTTTTTGTTCCATGTAACATTACATTGACGGTGTTCAACAACGCCACTGTGTTGTTAAGAAATGCCACAGTTAACGAGAGACTTTCAGGTCCTGTTAGTTCTACCGCTGTCGTTCCACTGTTCAATTGCACTCCGTAAGTACAGGAGTGTATCAAACACCTTTCAAGCCGAACACGTGTTCCGTTACCACTTACACCAGCAGTGGCCTGCCGAATTGTAGCGCCGTCTATTGAAGTGGCTCCTGAAATAGATAAACAGTGATGTACTATATTGTTTGAAAATACTGATACATTACATACAGGTAGTTCAAGAGAAAACAGGGCTCCAGATAAGCATGCGCAAATGGCATATTTTTGACAAAATATATTTACAAATATATATTTGCTTTTTCATAAAAACCTATTAAGTTACCACTCATTAAAATCGACTTGAAAAGACGATTCTAATGAGGGATCACTCGAAAGGGTTAAATGAAGTTGTAAGGATTACTCACGTAACTGGGGCTCTTGAAAACACATAGTTATTCTCTGAAGATTCAGATTCCATTACATCAAACTGACCGATATACACGTGAATAATTAGTTAAAACAAGAACACCACCGAGCGCAAAACAATCCTGTCTTTCTTCTTAGGCGGAAAAGGTTCGCCTTCTAAGGCGGTGCCTGATCACCTTTATTATGTCATAATGGTTGTGTGTTTATTTTATCACAATGTAGTTTTGAAGAGCTACAATGTATGAATAGCGTGGATATTCGGTCAACGTCAACGGTGTAACAGGAAATAAGATGACGTTGCAACCGAAATATTGACGTCGAGTTTTTTTCCCGAAATTTCGGCTTGACGTATGTCTCAGGTAAAATCCTCACTGTAAATAATTGTCATAATTTTATATGTTGTATAGCAATTATTTTTCTATATAACCATTATACTGGCATATGGGGTCACCGGCTGATTGGTTACACAGTTTCAAAAAGATTACACCACCCCAAACATACCTCACTTTTCCGAGACCCAATTAATGAGATACTACATTTCTCTTCCTATACGTGGAAATTTTTTTATTTAAACATCTTGCCTAGTAATGAATAAGCTTTCATTTACTAAAACATAACTGTCAGACGCTCGTTGGCAAAATCTTCCAGAAAGTTACAATGCGTAGGCGGCTAATTAAACGTCGTGCAATAAATTTTGATTCCGACTTCAAACGTCAAGCCACATAGGACACCGTATACCAGACTTGATCCAAAAGGAATTGGATACAAAATGCATAGAAACGGACCAGGCATAAATTTAATCGAATGAATGAGAGTGTTCTCTAATAGCAGACGAACCATTGTGGACAACACTTAATATTTTAATATGAGGTTCATTTTATTTTTTATATAAAAATATTGATTACAAAATGAATCTCGATTAGAAATGCGAGTAACCGTTTTTGGTCACCCTGAAGAATTACTGAATTTATCCGAAACATATTTCGTGACGGATCACAAATACATGTGTGAAGCTGTTAACACATGTCCGTCTTAACTTGGACGTTTTAGAAGTAAGTTAGAAGATTTATTCATTGCAACTGAACACTTTAATAAACTTAAATAAGGTTTTTTCAATGTGTATCCACGAGGCATTGCAAGTGAAATACATAATATCACATTTAATTTAGTCTTATCAACGCTGTCCGATTGGTTTGACGTTTAAAGTCGGAATCAAAATCAATCTTCGACGTTTTTTAATAAGCCGCTTACGCCTTGTAACAGTTCTGACAGCTTTTGTCGTTGACCTCCTGACAGTAATTTCTAAAGCAATACGAATATAATATCTCATTAATTGTACATCGGCGAACATACGTAAATTTGGGAGTAGGGTTAGCGATTTGAAAACTGTGCAACAAAACGGCCGGTAACCTCCTATGCCAGTGAAATGATTAAAGTAATAAATAATGACTGTATAAAACATAAAATACCGGCAATTTTTAACAGTAAGGTTTAAACATGAGCCATACGTAAAGTCGATTTTTCGGATGAAATTTGACGTCATTTTTTCTGCAATAACGATTCTTTTTTACAGTTGCGACATTGACGTTGTCTGAAGGTCGACATATTAACATCATGACGTGACATCAGGAGCCATGTTTGAATTTGTTGTAAACAGATTCAAATCATAAATGTCTTGCCATTTTCGCGCGCAAAAACAACACAAAACTCGAAAACAAAATATATAGGCGCATTCCACCATACAAGTAGATAGAAAGGTCTTGCAGGACACACCACATACAACACAAAACAGCCACCCAATCAGCACAGTCACACACGCATACACACATAAGTCATTTTATAACGACACCAATGATATGTATATGAGATTGTCGATTGTACTGTTGTCAAATAAAGTAATCCCTGAATTCATTATACAGAGTATTGCATAAAATCGCATCTCTTAACCCTTAGCCTGCTGTTCACGACTACTATGATAATTCAAACAGCTTGGATCCAGATCAGACGCCGATTTACTCGGCGGCTGATCTTGATCCAAGCTATATGTCACTCAAACAAAAAGTTCAGTAAATTAGAAAAAAATCGGACGCTGTTTAAAAATTGAAGCAGACGATACTTCGAGCAGACGACATTTTCGTAGCAGGCGAAGGGTTAATAATATAATATATTATCTTAATATAAACATAACGTAGACCTATACATATTTTTTGTTACTTTGTGAAGACACGTCAAAGTGTGAGCAATTTAATAAGTTCGAACTAACCTAACTGTTTTGAAGATTTTATTGCTGAAAGAGTTAACACGTTTTGAATCAGATAAGACGCCGAGTTAGTCCACACTGTCTCAATGTTTAACATTTTTAATGTTGAAAAACTGGTAAGAACTAGTGACTGCACAAGATATTTACTACGTTTAATATATATTGCAAGGTGGATGTAACATTGTACAACTATTGCCTTTTAGTGAAGTCGATATGAGGATGTATCGACTATGATATTGACCGAGGTCGATATCACTTTTTCCAGGTCGATAAATCCTCATATCATACCGAATCTAAAAGGCAACAATTGTTTTTTTTATTAAATTCAGCCTTACACTTACGCTTTCAATAACGTTGAATATATTTTTTTCGTTACGCACCAGAGCCCGTATTCACAAAGCCCCTAAATATTTCCCTAAGGAGTTTTTACCTAACTGATATTTCCCTTAAGTCGTCAAATTCAATAAGGTGTATTCACAAAGGTCCTTAGGAATTTCGTAGAAAATGTGCTCCTACGGGAAATCAAAATCATCTTTGAATGTTAGAAAAAGTACGCGGCGTCGTGTGCGACGTCGCTGCGCGGGACGTCGTGCGTGACCTACATGATGTCAGTATGTAGACTGAAACCTTATTCTAAACACAACGCTGAGTCAGTCACCACACAATCAACTATTACGATCCAGGATGATCATTTGTATATTGTAAATGAGCACTTTGAATTATTCGGATACGGTCAAAATATAATTTAGGTCACGCCTTCGAGTCATATATTTTAGGCCACGCCTACGAGTTTTTATAGTAAATTTATCGAAAATCATGTGACCTCATTTAAACCAATCACAATCACGAAACAAAATCATTTAATAATAATAGTGTTTATTCATAATTTTCATAAATTCTTGTTAACCAACATCATATAACTCGAGCTTTGGCGAGTGTTTAATTGTTTGGTCAACGACGTTCATAAAAAAGGCACGGAATAAACACGAATGTAAAACCTAATGAATCACATAAATGTAATTTGGAGAAATTCGTATGACTTCGCTTACTGTGCAAAATGTCGGGTTATTCCGCTAGCGAATAACGATATTATTGGCCGTATTCGACTAGAGGTTTTCGTTGCGATTGATTTTCTATTCGACTGTGAACTCGGTGCTTTTCGTTGATAACGCGTTGTCGAACATAAAAATTAAGCGTTAAATTTGTCACGTGACTAAACAAGCATGGCGGCGAACACACCAAAATGGCAGGCAGCAATTTATTTTCGTTAATATTATTTTCTATCCGACTGATAAAAAATCGCCGACAACGTTAATCTGTTGCGCACTGTTTCCGTCACTTTTTCGTTAACAACGACAACCGCCAGTAGAATACGGTAAATGCTATCACTTTATATTAGGTCAAACAAGAGCTAGTTTGTGTGTGGTTTATTTTTGTCGCATCACAATAATTACATAACATGAAAACAGTGCCACTCCTGGGCTGGAGAAGCACTCTAGGGCTTTCACTGCTCACTCCCCCGTTATCCTTTCCTGCACAAACTACTTAAGACTTATAAACGAGGTAAACATCTAATGAAAAATAAAGAAATCTAGGCAAAAACAGAACTACATTTTTATTTGAATTGAAATAATTATATAAAATGGAGCACTTGCTCGTCATTTCCTTTAATGTTTTTTGTTTTTAATAACATTCATTAACAAAGGCGTTAGAAATCGCTTCTGCAGTGAAGGAAAGGGTTAACCATTTCGCCGCCGTAGTCGCCATGATGCGTTTGAGAAAAGTGCAGACCAATACCTGACGCCACCCTAAAAGGCCACTTCTGATCGAGGACTGCACAGAACTATTGTACTGCAAATCGTATTCTCGTGTTTATCGGTAAAGGTTATGAATTTACTCTGTGGTTAAATTCGTTTAAGTATGTCATCTTTAACAAGTGCCAACCGACGCCAAAATTGTTAAATCATAAAGCTGTTCAGCTGTGTGATTATAGAACGTACGAGATAAAATGAGATATAACGTCATACCGCTCTGTTCCTGCTTTATCCCGTTCCATCGGTCTTTCACGGACAACACAGGATAACTGGATGTGAACAGCACATTGAGCCCAGATAGTGACATGGTCGTCATGTTTCCTGTTGAAAATACATGCAGGGTGACCATAATTGGACCATGAAAAATCCGGAGATATTGACAAATATTCACCTTTATGTGCGTTTCGGAAGAAACTATGATGGCATTGGCAAATAGCTTGGATCCCAATGAGACGCCGTGTCACTCGGCTCCTCATTGTGCTCCATGTTGCTTGATAATGGTTATAGAGTGTATTTTTAAAATCCCGAAAAATCCGGAGAACTCCGGAAATCTGGTCGGCCTGTACATTAGGTGATACAGAAGATTACAATGATATAATATAATACACTATCGTATATATAAGATTGAAGTAATACTAAAACATAGGATAATATAGTTAATCTAATGTAACAATAATTTATATCACACATGTCGTTTATCATAAGATAACGTCACAGGTATTTTTGATACTCCACTATGCTAAGAAGCGTGATAATAAATTGCATTGGCATTAGACACACCACGCGATATAGACCGAAGTTACATATACTTTGCTCTAAATATCAACACTACCACGTTTTCGGATTTAAAAAACCTCCAAAGGCTTGATTGTATCAATTTAAATTCGAGTACGATTAATAAATGCTTGTATTGAATGGATACTCGTGTAAAAGTATCACTGTATATGCAGTGAATAGTTCGATGGTTAAAGGGTACTTAAGATTCAATTGTTCAGAGTATCGAACAGTTTGGACGTCGTACTACTCGGCGTCTAATTTGTTTACTAACTGTGGATTAGGTCATCAATGTTCAATGTCTATCGTGATAGAAGATAAAGGTCAGTGTCTCTGCCACAGTAACGTACCGTACACAGTTAAACCGGCCTCAGTTGTTGTGAAAACCACCGCTACTCCAGCTTGTATGGTCAGACTGCTTCCTAGTCCTATAATTATGTGTCTACCAATAACCATCGGACTTTGTGTTGGTATCCAAACAACGTCCCCCTGTAACAACCACAGACAATGTATTTTATTGTTTTAACACTCGTTTGTTCGTCCCTAGTCTACATACAAAGTCATGACACATGCTATCATGTACACAATCTTAACTGTTTGTGTGTGTTCAACGAAACAATTGTAAACAGGCAAGATCAAAACTGTATGCATAGGTGCGACGGGAACTGTTTCATAAAGCAAGGACTAAACTGTTCGGATTACCTATGATTGTTTGTGTGTGTGCTGAAAAAGGACATGCTTATGAGCTGTTCCGATGGCTGTTTGTTTTGTATGTGGTGTGTCCTGCAAGAACTTCTCAACTATTATGTAAAAACAGCCGCTAGCCAATGACAAAATGGCAGTTTACTAAGAGTTGCTTACATTTGTTCGCTAAATTACAACATAGCACGTTAACTATTTCATTTTGAACAAAACTGATTTGTTTGTATTTTAAAATGTCAAACTAAAAAATAAAAGTAAGCATTTTAAGTGGTATTATGCAAAGAACATATCAATGTAGTGAACAAGGAAGAGCAAGTTACCCTTGAATTAATAAATAAAGATTCATAGGATTTCTCAAAGGCTTCAAGTTAAAATTTTCAAAACACAATATTTCTGATGTTGAAGTTTAATTAATTAACTGTAGAGTAATTTACCCTTTCTTGTTTGCTATGCTGGTATGTTATATGCAAAATGTCATTTCATCATTGTATGGCGTCTGTTTTGTTTACATAATGGCTCCTTAATGCCTTTAAATCAGCATTAGCATTCATGTGTGAGGGTTTATTAACTTATTATGGGTGAGGTAACCTGAACCTAAGGCACAACCGTAATTCATTAAATTAGAAAGTAATATTTACCAGGAATAACACTTTGGTGTCTCCAAAAACTTGTCTGAATTATATTTTTAAGTAGATTTTTGTAACATATATTTGTATTATAATGTGTTTAAATATTTAGATCCTGATGTGATACCGAGCCACTCGGCATCTCATCCGAAACAAAATTTTGCAATATATTCACACCTATCTTACCTAGCGCAAAGAGCGCCAATGGGATGTGGATATTGGGATACGGTTAGACGAGAGTGTAAAGATTAAGGGCGATTGCTGCAGTAAGGGCGATGTTTTTTTCTAAATACAGTCGAGTCTCGATAGTTCGAAATTGTGGGGACTATATTTACAAGCCCGAATCATCCGCAGTGCGAATATATTCGCACTTCGGGTGATTCGGACTTGTAAAAATAGCCCCAACATCCATGATTTGAGTAAAGAAGTCAATAAAAACGTAATTTTGGAATTCATGAATTCGTTGTATCCGATTTCGAACTATCGAGACTCGACTGTAATATATTTTGTTTATACTTTGTAGTTTGAAAGAACATGCAAACACTTAAAGAAATATGAAATAAAAAAATGTGTGAAACGCTCGTAAACCGGTGTTACGTAACTCTCGCGAGACACGAGATTTTTAATTGCCGCAAACGCCTTTAAGCTACAAGTTTCATCGCCGACGAAATAGTAAACAAAGGTAGCTTAACCCGCTCACTAGCCTTACCAGAGTGTAGTAACATAGGCAAACAGCTTGGATCCGAATGAGACACCGATTAACTTGGCGTCTCATTCGGATACAAGCTGATTTACACTCGGCCACTGGTTTTACCAAAGGTCGAGAGAGAGTGGGTTAAGTCTAACTTGCGAATAGAACAACTATTGGGCATGTGCTCAACCTGCCTGGCAGTGAAGGGGTAAACAACGTACCTCTATATTTCCGTTTACTGACGTATTCAACGTTGATGACGTCGGCCCGGTGATGTCACATCCGAAAACGTCCAACCTCATGCTCGGTCTGCCAGAGAAACTGGTTGGATTGATCGCCATATACCTAGCCTGGTTAAAATAGACATGTTTTGAGGTGTGTTAAATAAATGTCATTGCGCTAAGTAAATCATTGTCCAGGATTAATATTCATAAAACTCCTTATGAAAATATGCATTTGAAGTTTTCACTTAAGTTTGAGCTTTTCCTTAGGAGCTTTATGAATACGACCCCTGCTGGTCGCAACCAGACCACAGTCGAACTTCGATAGGTCGAGCTCGGTTGGCTCGAATTTATGCATGTCGAACAAATTATGTATGAGCCAAAAAAAAAGGTTTTTGTTGTGTAAGCACATAATATTTGTTGAAGGGACTATATTGATAAATCTCAATTACCGGAAGATCGAATTGAATTCGAACTTCCGGTAATTCAGGCTTATAAAAATAGTCCCTGCCACTTCGAGCAAACTAAGTTCGACTCTATTATAATCAACCATATTTGGTGGTCTATATCAGACTGTCAACATAATATACGATTGAGACTACACATTCTAGAGATACGTGTAGCAATTGACGGATCGCCGACAAAACGCTTGACCAATCAGATATCGCCGCTCATTAAAGTCATTCCAGTGATGACGGAGATGACGTCGTCCGCCATTTTCTCCAACATTTGAGCGTTGCTGGGGAAAGTGTAGCTCAGAGACGTTTGTATAGACCGTCTACCTTGTCGGGGATGATAAGGGTAACCTCCCTTGATTTAAGTGGGTGCAGCTTCGGGCGCTTCAGCGATCCGTCAATTGTTATTACATGTTCGAAAGAATTCTTACGAAATTATGTCAGACAGGTCATGATACCTGTGGTGATAGTACCTTAATGCTGGGATACAGCAGAATGTCAAATGTACTGCTGCTGGTTTCCTGGAACAGCTCTCCGAGAATCTCATTGGACAGTCGAGAGTTGTAGGCCGTCCACACGAGTCCATCTTGGCTGTAGGTCAACCTACAAAAACACAACTGTGATTATATATAAGTTGTGGATAGAAGTAATCGAGGATTGCCATCATACAAGTTCTAACATTATAAACCCCTTCATTACCGGAAGCTATTCTGTGCATTCGTTTTCATTCTCGAATTTCACAATAAATTAACTTAGTTTTGTTTCAACTTTACTAGCTTCGATACGGATGAGACGCGACTGGATCTTAGTTGTTTGCATATTACACTATGGTTCGGGGTAAGCAGTGAAAAGAGCTAATTAGAAACTCTTCGATTACCCTCATACGCTATTATTTACCGTTTAACTCTTTCACCGCCGAAGTCGCCTAAATTCGCCATTGAAAATAGTGCAGTCCCAGATCTGACGCCGCCTTAC
>JAULCE010342172.1:0-17594 GCA_032359355.1 Macoma nasuta | reverse complement strand
AGACACACATGGACAAAAACAGACATAAATCTAGGGTGAAGATAGGAGTACCGCCTTGGAACGGTCAGTGGCAAAAACGCCACTGGGGGTTTAAACCGGTTTAGGGGCGCCCAAATCTTAAAGTTTATATGGATGTATCTTAACAGTTGTAACACACTTTACAATGTAGACCCGACACCCTTATGTGTGAACAACACCTTTTGTACACAAAGTTATCATAAGCTTTGTCAGTAGGTAAGGTAAAAACTTGTAACAATTGAATCCTTTACTCCTCTGTAGCAGACGAATAATAAGAGCCTTGTGGAAATTGGAGCATTTGTTTCTGACGGGCTAATGCTCCATTTTCCACAAGGTTTTAAAAGCTATTCAAAATTTGTATATTCCTTTCTCTAAGATAATCTTCCTATTCATCATATACTTACATGGCGATTGAGTATTTAAGTAGCATATGGAATAAAAGTTTAACCAACAGTTGTACGTGCAAAATACTTTTTTGTAAAGGTAAAACATATAAAAGCATAAAAGCATATGCTGATTGTATTGTAAGCAAATGCTTAATTTCTCACAATATTTCAAAGCAACCATTAAATTACCGATTAAAATAATTGATTATTTGGTCAATTACAAATTATCCCAGTTACTTGACATTTGTTAAATACTTTATAGTTAAATTACTTTCTTTAATTACCCCATCGCTGATCGATAAATCATCTTAGTCTGCACTGCATGCAATTAGCAAATGTTGGTGTTCACACGGTAGAGCTCCTATATTCTTTGTTTGAACTACCGGTGATAATCTTTCTATAAAGTATGACCCCTTTTCTGCGTTACAGATTTGTCTTCCTCTTGTACTCTCGTATTTATGTTTTTAATTCGATTCTATTCAATTGATTAGTTTTCGAAACAAAATGGTTGCGTAAAAATAATTTTGAAACCTTCTAATGTTGCTCTCATACTCTCCCGAGTATCCTTGCGATTATGAAAATATTGTATTTGGCATAAATGAGAAGAATGGAGAGGTATGATAATGAAAGTGTTGAAGCCTTGCGAATCTTTGCGAATTTCTTACAAAATATGAGTTGCCATGCGAGTGTTGCGAGAACTTTATGAATGAAGCGATTTGCAATCGACTGCTCATGCGAATGGATCTCTTCGTCCCTTGTTAATGCTGCTGGACAGTACACATCAAGTCAAGTCAAGCATGTCAAGAGGTGTCCCAAGACCTAACGAATGGTTACGGATGGTTGCGAATGCCTTGCAAGTGCTACACATACATTGCGATGATTAAGAATTGCTTACAAAAACTAACGAGCATGTTGTGAAAAAGTGAAGAATATGCATTCGATGTTTAGGAGCATGTTTCTAATATTCGCCACAATAAACACACGATGGCGAATGGTTAAGATCTACGTTTAATTGGCAAGTGCTACTCTCAAGGTTAATCGCAAGGAATTCGAGACAGAAATCAGTTTAAGATACACCAACATCGAAGGTACTCAGATTAAATTGACTAATTACTTCCGATGAAATTGCTCCCATACCCACTGAATACTTAAATATTAAAATGTGATGGGAGCTGCAGACTAGTGGATTTTGTAGCTGAAGTAAATGCTAGACAGCCTACCTGATGACCTCCTGATACAACTGTCACAATGACTTATGACCCGATCACACTTGCACGAATGTCATTCCGCTTGTTTTCAGAATAGGACTTTGAGGAAGTCGATTTTATTACATAACGTCATAAGCATATCTTGCGTGTTTCCTTTGTGATGTGTAGAAATTTCGAGTTTCTAACCTTTGAATCGTCCTCCAGTTTATATAAGTTTCTAAGACGGGTTAGGTAAGATATGTGATATATCTTTTTCTATTTTGGGTGTACGGAGAGCGAACGAAATATATTCTGGAAGCATTCGGTGTGTTCTATTAGCATAATGGCTGTTCGGCTCCGTGCGGGTGCATACGGAACGGTATTCAATAGCTCCAAAAATGTGTTGTGCATTTTCAAAGTAAATTTCATCAACCATGCGAATGTAGCGCCCACGTGTATTCGGGAAGTATTCGGGAGACGTTCTTGGAGCATTCGGCATGCATGAAAAAAAGTTCGGGAAGCATGTATCTTGTTCTTAGTGAATTTGGAATGAAATTTTGGAGGTTCTGGGTTCCGTATGTTTACCGTGCATCCCGAATTGACCTAGAACATTATGTTTTGAAATCATTTAGAAAGCGTTTGGAAAGGTAACGTTCCGAAGTTAACATGCGGTAATATTTGGTCTATTCTTACAGCATTCTGAAACCATACTGAAAACATTCGGAAAGAAAGCGGAAAAGATTCGGTGATATGTTTGGGAAAATGCATTCAGTCAGTTTAAAACATCACACCACTTTCGTATGTGGAAAACGAACAGAAACTCATTCGCGACAGTGTGATTGCCGCATTATATATTTGCCCATTGCTACACACCTATCTTCTTATGTCTGTACATTTGTTAAATGTACTTTCTATAAATAACAACAGCAACACTGAATTATCTTGTTCTTTCAGAAACATTGGCTTCGGCACTTTGGCACTAGTTGGAAGTATTGGGAAAATTATTGCCCCCCAGTTTGACTATCTGGTATGTGTCATCTGTAGTTGGAATTCTAGTGTAATGTTAAACTTCTTTGAAGTATTATTTCAAAAACACTATACGGGTAAAATGAAACCCTTCAACATGGTTTTGACCTACTGTAATTTACTATTTCTGAGGATTTTTAACGAACCAGTACGAATGTATTTACTTCGTTTTATAAAAACAGTATTTACATGTATGTAACATATCGCAAGGGCCATCATTTTTCTGAAGCCATTCGGGATCTTTGCTGAATGTAGTTTGAAACATGTGGCGTATGTTTAAATTGTAATGAAAAATTACAACCAGATATGATGATAATCTGTTTGTTATACTAAAAACTTCAACAAGATATGAACAAGTACAAAACGTTAAAGAGGACAATAGCAGGGCGAGTTACATACAAAAATGTAAAGCCACCAGAATAGCATTGTAACTAGTAAATAATAATTTGATTACGGAAACGGCGTAACGCAAGCGTGCCTAAATGTTTGCTGACACCTTACAAACTGTTTGTACAGAGAAATTGAAGGTTTTGTCGTTATATGTTTTATAAAACAAGTTGACCGAAACAAGACTTTGCATGTATAAGTTATTTATAAGTTTGAATCAACAAGTTTCATAAAAACAGTAGTGATATATGCGCGATTGTCTATTTGTTACATATTCGTAGAAGTGATCCGAAATATAAGATACTCGTGTTACTTCACATATTTAGGTAAGTTTTTGTCGTAACCTAGACATGTAGCTCAAGCTTATCTAAACTATAAGCAACAGCATGTATATACTTTCGATGAAACATGTTTTTCTGAACCATATTTTAACTGATTACATCAAATGCCATTTAAGACTCCACCTACACACATAATCAATACACACATAAGCTTCAAATAAATCTGGCTAGACTAAGCTCAGATGAAGACGAAACCCTAGGTGCAGAACCTAACAGCATGCTTGACATATGTTCGTTGACGATATACCAATCACGATAAAAATATAATAAGACAGACAAACACATCCAAACAGTCAGAGACTAACGGATAGAAGAGAAACAGTCCAAATGTCCTCCCCCTCCTTCTTTAAGGGAGAGCACAAGACGGGGATAATAAGTCATAGCAACGACTTGAACGCGTGTATCGTCTGGAGTAATAACAATGCAAATGCAATGTCTCCTTTTAAATATTCAATAAATTTGTTGACGTTTTAGCATCTGGTTTCCATTTCCTGTTTTGAAGAATGATTTAACTTTTCAGGGTGATGTTAGAGGAGTTCCAGGCCTGGTGTATATTGCATGTGGTGTTGTGGGAGTGTTTAGCTTTTTATCTCTATTTGGACTGTCAGATACCAAGGATGTTTACCTTAGCGACACAATACCGGGCACCAAACGTGAAAAGAACGTCGTTTAGTTGTTATTGTAACTTCTGCAAATACCAACACTACACGGTATTGTCGGTGTTTTTCTAAAAGGCTGTAAGTGCCATATGACAAATGGCACTTACAGCCTTTTGGAACAACACCGACAATACGGTGTTCGATGTATATTATTTATTTGTTTGTGATAACCAGACTAAATATTGTTTGATCTTTATCTTAATCTTGATACTTAATTTTCGAATGCTCTTTTTCATTATTCTACAAGTCAGTGTTCATAGTCATCGATCGAAAGAACATGTAATTCTGAAAATTGTATATATAAATGTAAGACTCAGGTCGAGGGCCGGTCCAAGATCGAGGGCCGCTAATCAGATCGTGGGCCGATTCTCAAATCGAAGTTCGATTCTCACTTCCACGAATCGGGGGCTAACCGAGTGCTGATTTTCATGAGAGTCAGAATTCGCCGTCAAACAGTATTTGAGATTGATCTTAGGAGATTAATACAATGATTTACTTTGGGACTATATCTATACTATAAAAAATATTCTAGGTTACTTGGATTTTGTCGTGCAGGTTCATAGTCTCCTTTCAAATATTTGCGCCCAAACATTTGGCACCAAGTAAAGGATGACGTGACGTCATTTAACGTTTAAACGTCAACACCATAATGAATTCAGGTGTCAGTGACTAACGCGTAAGTTGGAAATAAAAGCGTTACCACCAGTATACATGTGCTGTGTCTGTGCCATTTTGGGGTATAAGGGACACAGTAACCACTCGAAGCAAACGCTGCTTGCACCGGCTTAAGCGGTTTTTAACAAAACTGATAATGGAGCACGGGGCGACCTTTTACGATTGACACACAGCACTTAACACCTGCTGTTGTGAAATATATAAATTATTTAATAGGAAGATCCTTCAAAAGCAAGAAAGCCAATCATATAGAGAAAATAGCGATTCGGTTTCATTGAGTCTGTTCATGAGTTGTAACTAAAGATGTTGAAATTCATGATCTCGAACCATGAAAACTAGTTCAGCGTTAAACCTTCTGAAGGTCACCATTACAAAATGAATCATGAATTCTCTTATTCATTGTGCAAAGATACCAAACACTTTGGTTCAGTAATCAAAAGCATGATTAAAACTTGACAGGCTGAATTTGAGCAATTACATTTGCATTGTATTCTGGTATCCGATTCGGAAAGGATTCGTATGAATCGATCCTCGATTTGAAAATCGGCCCGCGATCTGGGAATCGACCTTCGATCTGGGACCGACCCTCGATCTGAGTCTTACATATACATATGACATGTAAGTGTCACCCTGAGATCCTGGCTTAAGTTATTTTGTTTCTTTGCTATTTTGTACCGCTGAATACATTTTATTAATATAGATCATGCCGGTGTAGTATGTTAAAAAAATCCCCCTTCATATACACTCTAGAGTGTTTTCAATCTAGGTTCAAAACACTCTAGAGTGTATTCAACCGAGGTTCAAAACACTCCCCTCAGTTTCAAAACACTCACCTTCGTTAATAAAGAATTAAATACTGTTTTCTACCATGATAATAATAAAATCACAT
Organism: Macoma nasuta; assembly: GCA_032359355.1. Classification (NCBI taxonomy): domain Eukaryota; kingdom Metazoa; phylum Mollusca; class Bivalvia; order Cardiida; family Tellinidae; genus Macoma; species Macoma nasuta. The sequence goes on along the minus strand of JAULCE010342172.1, from coordinate 12,026 downwards.
TTTATTTGTATTACATACTTATGTCTTTGCAAAAATCCTATTTCTTTGCGATGAAAATCGATTTTTACCGAGGTGAGTGTTTTGAAACTAGAGGGTAGTGTTTATATCCTAGGTTGAAAACACTCTAGAGTGTTTATATCCGGGGAGTGGTTTGAAACTCCTACACCGGCAGTAACAGAGTATTATAGTATCGGTTTAGCACATGTCTTGTCGACGTACGCTTTGTGGTAGTCGCATTATCTATCCCGACCACATATCCCCCGTTCAACCTTCCTTAAACATCCTTTCACAAATCCTTTAAGAAAAACAGATTTATCAAATACTGAATGTCTCATGTAATACAGGTTGCTCAGAGGATTACCTAACTTGGCCTTTGAAAAAAATGTTACTCCATTTTACTCCATAGATACGCTTTTGATGCCTCTGTATCAGCTGACTTTTGAAAATATTGTGAGTATTTGATCATGATAAGCAAAAACTTCATTTTTTCAATGTACAAATATCGGGGGAAAACTATAAATAAAAATGAAGTTTATGCCTGAATATATAAAAAAAACATTGGTGTAGCATTTCAAATCCCACTGGCTCACATAAATGGTTACGCTAAATAGTCGTAAGAATGTAATGTAATAGTCGCTAAAACAGAAGTCTTGCCCCGTAAGGATTTCTTACAGTGATGTATTGACTTTAAACGTATTAAATCAGTGAACTTTACAGATGATTTGTCTTTCTTACTTTACCGTTTTTTATTATCCAACCATTATTCTGAGTCAATTTTAATTTAGTATATGTTATCCTTGATGCACTATTGGCTTTTATGTATGAGACCAAGAGGTCTAGATCGAATAAAAACGGTTCATTAAAGAGAGACACGGCAACAGAGGAAGAAAATGAAGAATACATATAGAGGTAAGAAAGGACGAAGACAGTTGAGATAGAAACAAGCCAGTTTGACAATTTTAAGAGGAGTCCCATAGGAGACCCCCTCCCCCAAAATTTTTTAAAATAAAGTTAAACGATACTGCACCGAAACAACTCCATATATTTAAAACAATATAGACCCGATCAATAAATATTACTCATATTGATTTAGGCCTTGACATGGCAGAAAATAAACAGTTGCAAACGTTTAAAGCTGTTTAAGTTCTACCATAACAAGGTCTTAACATATTTGAGCTTCAGTAAAGGAACATGGTTATTTGACATGATCACATAATACAGGACTAAATACTGACTATAAGGTTACAAGTTGTTTTTTAGAACGATAGCTTGATAAAATGTCGACGAAAACATAACTTTGTTGCGTAGCTAAAGCGTATTTTAACCTATATACTTACTTTCATATGTGTATAATAAGTCGTTATCTTCAATCTAAGCAAATACGTTACTTATAAATAGAATATTTTAGGAAGGGTTTATCAAAAGGTTCAGGGTAGTGGAGAGAGACCTGGGTGAGAGAGAACTTCTGTGAATTTATTAACAATTTCGACGCCAAATTAAGAAAGTGTCGGTTCTAACTGGGTTTGGATCAAATATTTTAACGAAAAATAAAAACATAAACTTCTTTGGCTTTTCCGGAACCATGATAATCGGAATAAATTCTGATGCAAAAAGTGAAATCCCTGAACAGACGCCACCTTCTAAGACCTGTCGATTTAAGTCGTCTATGTCGATGGAAGGGTTAAACACATTTGACTTCTTAAACTGGCGACCAAATGTGTCATTGACACATCAACATGCATTGAAATATGTTTGGTAATGCAACGTTTTGGGAATTTGGTATTAATTCTGTAAAAGGGAGATTGAAAAGCACGAAAGTCAATTCATATAGAGAAAATTGCAGACTCGGTTTTATTGAATCTGTTCATGAGTAGTATTTAAAGATGCAACACTACTCACGCCCCCTAGCACCGGCTTAAGCGGTATTCAATTTTCAAAACTAAAAGTGTTGAAATTCATGATCTCGAAGGACCGGAAAGTATAACAGCACTGAGAATGAAAATACATCTAACTTAATACAAAATTCAAAAAATGTTGCGTTGGACTTCGAGGAAAAAACGGACCCATTTCTGACAGCCATAACTTTCTGTCAAATAACCACGACTAAACCTAATAAGATGAACAGCGCTTTCTGTATGAGAATACTTTTGAACACATTGTAGGAAACATATCATATGCTCTTGGCGTATAAATGTACCATTTTGCAATGTTGCAAAAGTATTCCAGATTGTTTTTTCTCTCCTGTTAAGTACATTCTTCATTTTCGTCAGATGTTTTAATTTTAGATTGGGTCTAAAATAAGGTATGGCAAGATGGGTTGAACAATCGTGGAGTGGATCACACGCGATATCTCCGTCAGATTTGATAGTTTTACTATTTTCTAAGTATATATACGTATAACTAAGAAAAACTAGCTGCGCTTCCTGGTTGTCAGGTTACCATTAGCAAATATACGTAGACCAATGAACATTTCCTATTATTTTTATTTTTTACTGATTCTACAGAAAAAACAGCTGACCCTTACCCCATTGAAAATATGGTCTGCTCAATGTCTCGTCTGATGCAATTTAAAGCCAATTCCATTGCTTTTTGTGAATTTGTTTGATAGAGTGTCAAACAATTTGATTCCGGATCAGACGGATCAATTATCCCATGCAATGTAATCCTGTGCGAGGTTTTATTGAAATCGACCCGGTTGTTCACATTAGTTCTTCAATCTTTTTGCATGTTTCAGGCAAATTATTGCTTTGTTTGCAATAATGTGAACCCAGTTAAACAGAAAAAACGTCCAAACGCTTTGCATTTCATCTAGATCCAATCTTTGAAACAATTTGATTACATTTGGAAAAAAATAAGATGTTTCATACTAACCTATTTTGAAAATTGCTGATATATACCTACGCCACCTTGCTCCGAGTTATGTAGATTGAAGCATTGCTGACTATGACGCATGCAGACAAACAAAAGACAGGCACGGCTTTTACAAAGCGTCTCGAGTCGAGATCGTTCTCAAACTCAATATATTAATAGAAGAGACGAAGGTATTGCAGGACACACCACATGCAAAACAAACAGCTACCCGAACAGCACAGACGCCAGTCTTTTGTCAGCACATTCACACAAATACACACGCACACACACACACACACACACACACACACGAGCTCAAACATACGCAACATACAGAAGACACACAATGACAAATGACAGACATAAAACTAGGGTGAAGACAGGAGTACCGCATTGGAACAGTCAGTAGCAAATACGCCACTGGGGGTTTAATAAAAAATATTGACTATTACACCGGTATTATTCACCGTAAATCCATGACAATTATCGAGTTCATTGTTTTCACAAGGATTTTTAAACTACCCTCTAACTTATACCAATTTAAAAGTACAATATGAGAGCAATGGACTTTACAAATTAATACACACAACATTATATGGACATTCGTATTAACGTGTTCACCGGACACCTGGTTCCAAAAGTCGACCGGTGAAAGAAAGATAATATTATAAAGGTAAGTGGAAAACTGAAGTATTATCATATCGTTATGTAAAATACTTCCTTTTTGCCTGTTTGATACATGGACTTCACACGTTCAGTGTCATAATGCGTTTTGCATGCAAACAGTATACAGCCAGATCAGCTGCTAGATCTCCCCCGTGGCGTTTGAACAGGGTATGCACTGAGACTATTCTGATTCGACAGACGTTTGTCATCTTCCCCTCCGAACAATTTGTGCCGATCAGTGGTAAAATTTACTAATGACATCTCATTTATGTCTACACGACATACACTTGTTTGAGACGTCTTAAAGTTCGAAACAGTACAGCTTTGCTCTCATAACGACGTTGGTATTGACCATTCCAATTAAACTATATTGGGAGATATTACAAATGACAAGGACTATCTTTAAATTGGTTTTCCGGTGTCATTCATCCAAATATCTTTATCTTTGTAAATTCTACCCTTACATTTTGTTATAGGTGCATAGGATTTACACCGAAGCATGATCCACTCCACTTTTTGAAATGTCATATAAGAACACGTACCTAGTTAAGTCCGATATAAGTCAGTCGTTCACAAATCTTCAGATAAGGATTTCACCTAAGGATTTGATCGGTAAAACTTAAATGTGAGTTGTGTCTGGATTGTAGAAATTTCATAATATTGTTATCAACTTTCATAAATAACGCATACGTATTTGAGTACAGAATCCAACATCGCGAAAGCGTTTCAAGTTTTATTATTATACTATTTGCATATCTAGGTGGTACCATTTCTTGATTTTAGTATATCTGGAGCATGACAACACAGTAATAATTTGGAAGCACACGTCATTATCTAGATATGTTATGATGACTTTTGAATACATAAAACATGATACTGTGATTTTTTGTATATTGATTAATTGGATAAACAACGTAGTTATGTAGATAATTTATAAGGAAATACGCAACTTTTAACCTTAGATCTGCAGCTGCCGTTTACTATTATTTCTTGACTAATACGAAACTGTGCATTTATATCTACAAAACGACATGAAGATTTTGATTACCTGACTTGAAACACAAACATTTTGAATGTTTAGGAGGCAACTTATCGCAAAACCATTATATCGTTTAAACGTTTTTGTCATAATTTGACACAATTGTTCCCCAAAGTTTCCTTATCTTTCATAAATTATGATGGGGGTGGAGCAATTCAAGCTTCCTTACTATCCTGCATATCGCGACCACATTTACATATTTAGATAGCGGGGATTTGGATCACATGGATAGTAGCTCGGTGTTTGATCCTAATACAAGCTGTTTGACACTCAGATAATATTGTAAAACGACTCATGAATATAGGAGACACAAATATCTAAAGTCGACACATTCTACCTCACGTGTTTAGAATGACGCCAGGTATCTGTAAAATGTAACTTGTTTAGAGTGATGACCTATTGTTTCCTGCACCGCGGTTTTAGAAAGACGCTTTATATGCCGATGACTGCGCTTTTTCAGAGCTCCGATGGACGGTCGTCTTTAATTCTTTACTCCGTATGCTAATTTAGACTTATCTAAGGGGAAATAGTCCGATGAAACGGATGTATTTCTACGAGCAAGAACAATTTCAATTCGGATTGGTTTTGTAAAAAATGATAGAAATCAAACATTTGCTCACTATGAGAAAATCTTTCACAATGTTTTCAAAAGTAAATTGAAATTAAGTTTAAGAAATCTTGAATATGAAATTCCGACTTGATTTAGGCCGCCAATGTGGTCAACAACTATTCAAAATATAATTTGCATATTGCCTATATATTCTTTCCCTTGTTTATTTGAAAAATTCTTTATAATGACCTCAAATCTTTAACTGTTAAGAAAATCTAGAAATAGATCAATTAGATATACAATGCATTGGATGAATCTACTGACATCGCTGGTTGACAGTATCATCTTTTGCAGCATGGAAAAAACGGAAGAAACGAAAGAAACGGAAAATACTATTTCAAAAAGTCCAGAGACGATCATAGAAGATCTTGGAGGATGTGGCAAATATCAAATGCGGATGGGCGTGGTGGCACACCTCATTAAAATGTCTATATGCTGGAGTTATATGAGTTATATCATCATATCTAAAACGCCAGACTTCTGGTGTACAAGTGACGTCAACTCCAATTTGACAAACGTCACGATTCTAAACAACACGGAATATGACGACCATAAAGCCTGCCTTTCCACAGATGGCACGAAATGCACTGAATTCAGATTCGACGACAGTCTTCGCACGATTATCAGTGATGTACATGAATATTATTATTTTGTTGTTTCTGAAGCACGCATAAGCATATATACGCATAATGTCCAAACTTTATTTACTCCAATGCTCATCTTTCTTTCATATAGTCTGACTTAAAAATTAATGTTTGACAACTGAGCCGTGAAAACATTTCCTAAAACGAGGATTATAGCTATTTCCCCGTTTTCTGCGACTTTAAGAAAGTGTAAAAGCATAAATCAGTAAGTGATTCATACTATTCTTAACCAAGGGAATAGAGCTTCCATGTATTGCGTACATGTATATTTGTCATTTGAACTTTTTTTTACATACTATTAAATGCCTGGGTACATTTGACAAAATTATTTTTCATTTATAACCATCTACTCAAAGTTTATTATTGAGTAAGTTTTGACATAGTTTTATAGTATTCGCTTTAACAGAATTATGGAATATTTAGAAAATTGAATATACAAGGAAACTATAATTTAATTTTTAAAATACATAATTTATAAAAGACAGCTATATCACAGAACAATGTGAATAGGCGCATCTTTCAGAAACACATGTTGACTAGTGAGAAGATTATGAGTATCATCGAAATCATAAATATAAGGTAGAAAAATCGTTCAAGATACGTAACTAATATGTAAGAAATGCTACTTTGGATCCATTTAAATATTTAGATCTATATAGAAGACACATAATATAGCTCTTGCAAATATTTTACAGATGTTGCAAACGATATGAATATGCTAACACACTCAATGTTTTGAGTTCAGGGTTAAGAAAACACTTAGAGGTCAGTTATCATATTGGCATATTTCGTTCCCCTTGCATATCTCTTGAATTCCTTTAAAAATATTTGAAACGAATTCAGAGAAATTTTCATCACATTGTTACGATGTGCAGCTTTAAGCAATGTCGGTTAGTGGTCATTGTCACTCTTAGAGGACTAAGCACATACGGCTATATTTTTTGCCTGCTACATATCTCCTGAACCCCTCAAATTATTTTGAATTATATTGAAACTTTAGTTCAACACATTTATATAATGCAAAGAAAGCACGTTTTACCCAAATTTGTTCTATTTCAGTCACGCGTATAAGTAAAACACTAAATAGGTACTTTGCCATTTCAGCTTCATATCTCTTGATTCCTAGAAAGGCTTTTCAAATGATCGTTCTTAAATATTCACATCATCAACCAGTTCAATGCTAAATACTTCTTAAAGGCGATTGCGGCAGTTACAAATCACGGCTCTCGCGAGAATTGCGTTATACCGTTGTACGAGCATTTCATACATGTTAACATTGTTTTAAATATTTTGTATAAATATTTGTTACATGATTAATTAAGTGAAATGTAAAAAATGCATACTTCCATGTGAAAAAATTGATGTTATGAGTTTAATCGTAAATGGTTCTAAATGGTACTACATGAAAACCGTAGAAAAGTGCGAATTAGAGCCAATACAATCTTATAAATATCGCTGATTCTTATGCTTCAGCTATTCAACCATGCAAATTTTTTTTTAATATTAATGTCAAATATCAACCACACGTGTGTAAATCATTTTTATGCTTATGTGCAAATAATTTTATAGCTTTGTTAAATAGGGAAAACATAATCGATATAGTATCATTGTTTTTCTTATTTACCATCTGCTTTGTTTTGTTACATGAAAATTGTTAAATTGATATTATTTTTTATCAAATCAATTTGAAATTTCGTGCGATTTATATTGAAGCTTTTTTATAGGTTTAGTCAATGGTTAGTGTAAACAGTATTATTTGTCTTAAATATTTATTCGTGGGAAATCAGATTAATATACGTTATTGTTTAATGGCTTGCGAAGCTTTAAGTCATACCCCTTAATATCAACTAAGGACGATTTTAAAAGAAACATGAACTTATAAACAAAAATCACTGGACTAAAACATTATGAAACAACTATAAAATGCAAGAAAATCAATGTTTAAGTTATTGGGGTTAAAACGTTTTCTGTGGACTTCGAATAAGTAACTGTCATTGAAAATTTGATATAGAATGATATTGTATTAACATTACTACTTTTAATTATTTTTTAATGAAACATGAGTCCCAATCCATTAATAAATTGAATTATATTTAATACTGAGAGGCAATTTCATTCTTGCTCTAACTCATCTCAAAGCCACGTGTTGTCGGATAAGTGTAGGTATACCAACATACAATTAAAGTGTGTTTACCTGTTCCATCGTGTATGCTCTGCAGTAGTTTATATTATATGAATATAGATTTAAAAATCTGATAATTTGGTTTCGAATATATTTCCTGACACACAATTCAAAAACCAAATGGTTTAGATTTGGTTTATTGTTGATTCGTGCAGAGTGCAAATACATGTTGGAAGGATCGATGTAATTATTGGAGAAAAATGTTCGTTATCTACTTTCAGTGTCCTATAGAACCTTCCGATCTTGATAAATATGGCTGTCCGTGTTAATAAATTGTAACCTTTTACAGTACTTTTAAGTCAATCAATATGATTTACCCATGACATTTTGTTCGATTTATACAAAAAGTAGATAGAAAGGTCTTGCAGGACACACCACATACAACACAAAACAGCCACCCAATCAAAAACTTAATCCGTTACTTACACGTATGCTCTTCGGCAATGCCCTTTTTTAACAGATTAAGCGTACCCTGTGCAACAGACTACACCATATTGTTAAGTTGAATAAAAACGTGCTTCTACGCCGCGTTTGACATTACGAGTGGGGCAACCATACCAATTATCTGATTGGTCAGAATTTAACGAGGGGAGAGTGCAAAAGAATGAATAGGTGTAAGTTGAAAATGTCCAGTCGAATACGCCAATAGTATTTATTTTCTATTTTATGCGTCATAAAAAATAAATATGAGCGAAAAGTTCCGTCAAAATTACTATAAAAACTGTCATAAAGATCCCAAGGGTATTGTGTTATGTGGACATACGAAATACCGGAGTGTCACAAAACTCGAGATATCTTGCTATAATTGTAACACACTGTTGGTATACATAATTTGCAAAATGTATGTCTAGCATACATTGAACAATATGTTTTCAGTTTGACCTGGTCTGTGATTATGCCTTTACTGCGAGCACCATAATGTCCATTCAAAGCGCCGGAATCATGGTCGGGAACCTATTCACGGGCCACATTGCCGACTTTATCGGCCGTAAAATCCCGCTCTTCGCTTCGGTTATGGTTGTCACTTCTGCAGATCTCATGAGTCTTGCGGCCAAAGGTTGGAAGTTGATGGCTGTGGCCCGATTCATTATCGGGCTCGGACAAGGAGCTTTTTTGACCGTGATCTACAGCTTGTTAAGCGAATTTACCTTGGCAAGACACCGAACATGGGTGATAGGGTTTCCATCCTGGCCCCTGGAGACGGCGGCGCTTTGTCTGATGTCATGGCTCGTGCACGACTGGAGATACATTAACCTGGGGTCTGCCATGATTGGAATACCATGCCTGTTCGCTTGGTGGTAAGCATAATTCTGAATAGAATGTCGTTCACTTCATTTACTAAACAAAGTGATAAATATAGTATTTAAATGAAAAGTATCAGCACGACTACCATGGTATTTTAGGTGCTGTTGTCGTATCTGACCGAGTAGGCGTCTATGTATCTCTTGGTTATATGCTCACTGATTATCTATCTCTCTATAAATAGAGCATACGTTGCTGTATGAATAAGTTAAAAACACTCTTTATCACTACAAAAAGAAATACCAGAAGTACCATTCTTCCAACTAGATGAAATTTCTTCCAACTAGATATAATAGATAAACTTTTGACTTAGTATCCTATTGGTTTGGTTTGGATGGGATGATTTGCGTCAGTTTCTGCAAAACTTTTGGGCTAATTGGACGTCCCAGAGAGAGGGAATCGGCTACAGAGGAACCCGGGCAATGCCCTACTCTTTTCTTTTAACATGCCCAGTGTATTAGCACTGATACATGAGACCTCGGTTTCAAGTCTCATCCGAAAGACTGGTCCGGCGGGGGGACTTAGTATCCTATGGATCCAGCAGCTTTCAGCATTGTGATTGTTCATAGCATATGTGAAAATGGTAAAACCTGTAAAAGAATACCAACATATCAGCTATTCTAGTCGAATTCAAATGTACCTACCCGTATCAGAGTGTTGCGGTAATGGTTGTGTAATACAAAGCTGGTGGCTGAAGCTTCACTATTGAGGATGTCGAGGTCTCAGTCTTGCAACCATTATCACAGCGAGGCGCTGTTGTCGTATCTGACCAAATAGGCACGTGCGTATCTCTTAGTAGTATGCTGGTATAATATTACTGGTTATTCATCTCTCTCTATAAACATGTATATAAAGGCGGACATCTGAAAAACCGAACATACATGCAATATATTCGTGTGTCATGTCATGACGGCATACTGTTTATAATTACATCTATATATATACATGTATTATTGAAATCCCCTTGAAGAAGACGTTTCTAAGACGAAAACGTTTGGGGAATAATAACTCAATATGTCACTTGTATAGTACTGCAGGAATAAGATTATATCTCTACTATATATATAAATATTTATGAATATACAATTACACTTTTTAAATTGTAACTGGTGGAGAAAACTTCTTTACTAGTTCATGAATTGATTATAGCACATCTTATAAAGTGCGACTTTATTCGCATCTTTGTAGACAGCTTTCCAATTTAATAATAAATAATTATACATTCAAAAGACACATTACATTCTCCAACAAAACAGTTTGTTAAATGATAACTACTAAGAAATAAAAACAATAACAGTGTGCGATTGACATGATGGAATTGACCTCATATAATGTATAAACTTTGACGAATCAATGTAATGTATATTGACATTGATATGTCCATAAGTTTCTTCTGATCTATATCTACAGTTACACATATCATTGTTGTTCTGAAGGACTTGATTTCTAAATATTCGACTAAAGAAGTTTGAACCAAATACACATGTTCATATTTCATATATCTCGATGAAGAAGTTCGCCAATGAATTGTAATGCAAGACAAAGTAAACATCTCGCTGCAAATGACCATGGGCTTCCAATAAAAAAATATAGAGACTAGCTAGAAGGAATGTGTTTGCCATTGATTACAAGTTCTAAACTAGTGATCAGTGAGTGAAAATATAGTAAATGCATTTCAATTAAGTATGTTCGTAAGCTACGGAATGCTTTTTATGATACTTCGAAAATAACATAGGTTTGACAATAACTATGGTAGTTTTAAAGATATATGCAATTTAGTGATATTTTAGATTGCATGTTGTATTGTAGTGTAAGATTGATTGAACTGATTCATTTTTCATAAATACCATCTGCGACAACCATAAAGAAATCCCGGCACTTGCTTGTGTCGGCCGACTTGTGTTTTATGAAGAATAGTTCTACTTATAGTCTTAATCCAAAACAGACCAATACCTGATTCGCAAAATTCAGAATTAAAGGGAACATAGGTTATCCGTTGTGAAAGCACACGTTTACCATTTTACTAAGTTCATAAACCAAATATGTATCATCCAGAGTGAGAACAAATTAAGACAATGTCGTTCATTAACGCTACGAATGCAGCTTTTTTGTGATGTACTTTTTATATTATCCAAGGGTCATTCCTGAGAGCTTTAGATGGCATCTCGCTCATGGCAAGCTCGAAAAAGCAGAGAAGAGTCTTGAGGTGATAGCAGATTACAATAATAAACCTTTGGTGGACCAAAAACGGCTTGAGGAGATCGTGAAAGACGAGAGAAGGAAGGACCAGAGATACTCACTCATTGATCTGTTCAAAACGAAACAATTAATTCGAGTGACAATACTACTCTCAATCTTGTGGTAAAGATATGTTTATATTATATTTACAAACAAATCCGATAAAACTGATTGGCACCTAGTCTTACAAAAAAAATGTTGACGTGAACTGGCCGAAAACAAATCAGTCATATTTCAAATATAGCTACATCATTAAGGTTTAACAACGTAAAGAAAGCTTTGGGAATATATTTCCCAAATATTTGCCAATATGGTTGGCTTTTATAAAGATTACTGACGAATGGTTCGGACCCAACTTGTTTTAATTTAAGCTCGCTTGTTCGCCCCTAGCATGCAGACTGGTACTCCTATCTTCACTCTAGATTTATGTCTGTTTTTGTCCATGTGTGTCTTCTATATGTAGCGTATGTTTGGGCTCGCGTGTATGTGTGTGTG
>JAULCE010341950.1:0-10387 GCA_032359355.1 Macoma nasuta | reverse complement strand
ATGTGAAAAATACATATAGCATTTTTCACATTGCATTCAATTATTCGTTTTATGAGCGTAATGGTAAATGGCCATACATGGTTCTAAACCGTAGAAAATGTGAATTTGGTCACTAGAAAAGCGTCAATAAAATCTTAAAAATATCGGTGACCCCGTTTTTTCATTTCATATTTCAACGAGTATTTGCATGGTCTTTCAAACTACAAAGTTTAAACAAAATCAATTATTTAGAAAAAAATCACCCTTCCTGCCGCAAACGCCTTTAAGGTATTTTAAACTATTAAAAGTAGTAACGCCAAATTCGACATAATGAGTTACGATCGTAATTAAATCCAATAGCAAATCGTGAAAAATAGTAAAACGTTGATAAAACTAGGGGCATTGAATCAGAGACCTTTCTCTAAACCCTAGTTGGTCAACTGTGAACCTTAGACCTGATTCAATCGATCAGAAATTTGAGAACGATCTAAGAACAGAGCGACAAGCTGACAAGAAATGTTTATTGTTGTAATTGTTCTCAATCATATACCTCTGGTACGAGAAATATATGACAAAATATCGTTCTACAATTCCACACAATTAAATAATACCTTTAAATATACGCGATTACATTTTATAGTAGTGGAGAAGGAATTCTGAATGGTTTTATGAATGCTATGGAGTACATATTTACTAGAGTAGACTGCTATTGTGTTTCTATTGAAAGGGAGATGACCAAAATCAACGCATCTGTCTTCAACACTATATCTAACCAATCAAATTAGCCTATTTCTACAAAATACAATCGTGTTTTCAATCGATAATTGATCGTGGAAATTCATTAATAGTCGATCGAACATTCGTGCGCAACTGTGAGAGCAAATATCATCAATAACTCAAATAGTCTAGCGATACGTACACGTGATTTCAACCGATCTGCCCTAATATTCATCTAGTTAAACCAACATATAAAATAGAAATGCTTATTTTAATTTACTCAATTCTGCATTTACACGTAGTTCGAAGAAGAAACCGTATTAACCATTAAGATAAAGTTTACATATGTTTGCTGCTCAAAACTGAGTAGGAATAACATACCATGGCACGGTTTAACAGCGCAATTATCCACCTGAATGTTGTCGCCTATACAGGAGCGTCCGAGTACCGAGGGCGGCGGATTAGTACATGATCGTGACCGCTTTCTGGTTCCAGTATCGCACGTCTTACTACAACCAGTCCATCCGCCCCAGTCTGTCCAACCACCATCTACATAGTTAATGTGAGAACCAAGTTAGCTCTTTACTATACATATGCACTCGAGTTGACCCCTCTGTAGAAGATAACTTTTGAAAGTATTGCTAGCAGCTACGAGCAAATGCTGAATTTATCGCAATGTTTTAATCCAATGAATATTATTGTTTTGCTTTTTCCTGGGTAGTTTTCAATTTCACGAGGAGGTTTCATTAGGAGAAGCACATATATAATACGATATGATGGGTCTAACTTAACATATGGTGTGATTCATGATTTGACCATTTCCTCAACATCAAAGAGCAAATGCTCCATGTCCTACAACGGTTTCAATTCAGTCGAGCACGGCTTACTTTTGCTAGTTCAAGATGTCTTATTTCGACTCTGACTCTTGCAAGATTTGATGAGATAGGAACTCGAGCATGACTTACTTTCTTTGACAAGCCCGATATATGTATATCATATCTTATAATTCCTGGCATCGCAAAAGGCTAATATGCAAGTATGATGGGAGAGCATAACTCAACATAGCAAGCCTGAAATAGACATATCCTTAAAGTCCGGGCAACACTAAAGTAACAGATGCAAGTGTGATGGGAGAGCATAACTAATCTTAGGCCCGATAAAGAAATATCCTATAATTCCTGGCTTCGCCAAAGCAACAGATGCAAAATGTGTTCGTGTAGCATAACTAACTGTAGCAAGCTCAATACATATTCTATAACGCCTCGCATCGCCAAAGAAGCCGGTCGAGGTGTGAGTGCAAGACTATGCTAGTGCAAGACTATGCTAAGTGCCTTCTTTAAAATAAGGCACTTAGCATAGTCTTGCACTCATCCCTCGAGGTGCAAGTGCGTTGTGTTGCATATCTTACCTCAGCAATTCCGAGATAGATATATCCTGTCGTCCTAAACATCACCGAAACAATACGCGCAAGTGTGATGGGGAGCATTACCTACCTTGACAGGCGCGAAATAGACATACCCTATCAGTCTAAAAGATACAGACACAAGTGTTATGCGAGAGCATAACTTATCTTGACAAGTTCGAGATAGATATATCCTATAGTAAATTGCATTGCAAAAGGTATAGAGGCAAGTGTTGTCGGAGCATAACTAATAATTACAAACCCGAAATAGATATACCCTACATTGTCTGACATTGCAAACGGAACATATCCTGGCAAGCCCGAGATAGACATGTTCTAATATTAATTGCATTGCCAAAGCAACAGATGTTAGTGTTTTGGGAGCATTACAGGCCCAATATAGACATACCCTATCATTCATGGCATTGTCAAAGCAACATATGTTAGTGTGTTTGGAGAATAACTTACCCTGGCAAGCCCGAGATAAACAAATTCTATCGTCTCGGGCATCGCCGAAGCAATGGACGCCCGAGTTGGAAGGATATGGAGTAGAGCATGTTCTGTCGCGGCGTTGGAGTCCGATCCCGCAGGAAACACTGCAGCTTCCCCAAGCCGACCATATACTCCAACCGCCGTTCACTGCAAGATAATAAGTTACAATTAGACCATAGCCTGGATTCTGTTCAATGATGACATGGTACTCACTAAAACATATATATATAACAATACATTCAACTTTTAAAACCGAAATTAAATTGACAATTCTGGACGTCACGTAGAGTGGCGTCCCTTATTATATGACGTTGACGTCATTGACGTTATGACATGACGTCGTTGACGTCGTTACCATGCCATTGTTATGTTCAATCCTCCTGAAGATTTTATTGAAACCGGTTGAGGAAAATAAATGTAAAAAAACTTGAATATCGCTTGCTATCGACTTTTCCTACTTAATTATCACCATCCAAAATGGTGCAAGGCCAATGCTATGAGATGGTTTGGCTGTATCTCCTTTACCATGAACGATTTATGTTCACATAAAGTGACGACCATGTACGTAAACGGGCGGAACTAAATCGCCAGACCCAGTAGGAACTGTCTGTTTTTTTTATATATCATGCCATGCAATAACATTCCCGGGTGCAACCGGGAAAACTTTGGGTTACAATCGGAGATGTAATTGCATTGTATATAATGTAGACCCTGAACCAGCCGACCTGTCGCCAATATGATACCTGTATTATCAGGCTTAGTATAGTATCGATAAAGAACAAGGCAATGGTACTGTACTCTCATATCAAACAGTACATACTCAGACCAGACAATGCCCAAGAGATTCGGAAGCAAGTGTAAGCCTACCTTGTTTGCAAAGATCAGTGGATCCGTATCCTGGTTCGTCATGTTTTTGTAAATTTAGTGACAAAAGCATAAGATGAATGATATAATTTACATGTAACATCTAATGGAAAAAGTAGTACTACAATAAGTGCTTACTTTTGTCATCCAGTTTGTATTTTCTGCTGAAAATCTCAACGAATGACAAAATATATAAGGTGATGTTATAGGGAAACTCCCATCATACTTGGAAACGAGACATAAATTCAAACAAGATATATCTTTCAAAAAGACATTCGGCGGTAAAATTATGTGAAAGTTGTGAATGTATGAATTGTTTTGTGTTGCAATGAATTTTATGTTGTATTTCAGTATATATATATGCACCATAGGCTTATACCTTTTATCCTGTGACTAGCGATCTGATGAAGGGTAACCTCATTAACCTAGGTTAAGCCAGTCAGTACAAGTGATTCGGTTATTGAACGTATAATTTTCTATTACGAAATACCGGAACTATTATACTCTATGAATACTACAGTTTTGATAAGACTGTATCAAAATAAACACTACAATTAACCTTTTTCTCAATATATACATTATGAAAAAGGTAGGATTGAAATTTAAAGCAAAATAAAAATGGCATATGATGAGTCTCGAAACCACGCCTAGCGTCGAAAAGGTTCGGGAGTCCAAGACTATATCCTCTACACCATTGAGAATTCTTGGTTGTTACTTCCGTCAAATAAAAAACAGTTTGTGTCTCTGTTTATTACAGCTTAAAATCATTTTGATTTCTCTTGTGAATTGGTTTGATACCCAGCTAGGTTCATTAGCCATTGAAAACGACCGTTTGTTTTTAGAAATTTAGCTTAATAAATCTATTTCTAGTACTTTCTCATTGGTGGAAAATCTAGGTAGAAATTGATCTAATACAGCTACTGCCGAAAATATGCTTGTAAGAGTGACAAAACTTTTTACCTGTAAGACTGCTCAGCTTTCCCAGTGCTCCGGCCTTGAATATATCATTGTTTGGCTGGAAATCGTAACGTTGGTAGGTTTTGCCTTTTATTGTGTTGATAAGCTCGTCATTCAGAGAAACCAAGTGGTGTGCCTCTTTCCGCATCAACACGTAGGTGTCGCAATGTTTGCCGCTGGATACAAGTGTGTCGACTTGTTTTAGCAGTCTGTCTGCATCCGCCAGAGAGGTTGCTAATTTCCTTGACAGGACATTCATTTTTTTGGTTTCTTCCATTTTGATTTGTTTAGCCTTTGCTGTTAGCTCGTTCTCAAATTTGTCAAAAGCGATGTTCATATTCTTCCTGAATTCTTTAATCGCTTCATTCAGCTGACGTTCATCTGTCCCTATCTGCTTTAGATATTTCTCCACGTCGGCTATCCTTGCTTTATAGGCTGTTTCTAGGGTTTTCAGACTTTCATCAAACTTCTTGAAAGCATCGAGGTTTTTTATATCTTCTGCCACTTTCGGTATGTAGTCAATACTGTGACACTGCTTATGATCTATCGTGATACAAACACTGCATCCTAGATACGAATGTGACACACAGAAGTACTTGATGCTCTTATCTGTATGTACGCTGCACTTGTTACTGCATTTGTCCTTGGTTGGTGCTGGTTTGGCCTTCTTCGCGTCATCAATGGAAACCAAAACGTGTTTTCGAGTTGCCGTTAATGCTTTATGATGTGTCGAGCATTTCTTGCACAAATATTCCTGGCAATCAACACAGAAACGATCCGCTTGAAGACGGTTTCCCTCAACAGAACATGGGAGACAAACATCTGATATCTCTTCGTAAAAATCAGATGCTTTCCCAAGTTGACTGGAAGCCATTTCTATGTCTCAACAAATACCTTAAAGTTCCTTTGTTTAAAATCCTGTTAATACAGCAACGATATTAACGCCATGTTTGTTTGGTAACTTCCTCTTTTAACGGACGTGTAAGGTTGTATATTAATACACATTCGCAGTTGCTATCAGTGATTTGAATGGGCCCGTCTCTAAATTTAGATTTATGTGAACCTGTGTAAATATCCAAAGTTTAAATCAGATAATTTGAGTGTTTAACACGCTGTATACACGTCTACGTTTTCGTTCGTTGTCTGATTAAAAAGTCTTATACTGTTGTTAAAAGATTGTTTTGCGACAATATGAAAGTTGTAGTAGACTTAAAAATCAGGGGGTAGAGAGATATATCTTTGTATCAGTAGGTGAACACATAAGTTATTGTTTTTTATTCGTCTATTTTATATATACAGACCACTGTCAAATCGATAAAATCAAGAACGTCAATCAGCTACAATAATTCTAATCCGAGTCACACAAACTTCATAATTGCCCACCCCTCCTTATTCTCGTTTTTAAGTGGACTGTTTGGAAAAAATAACTGATTTATATAGCCTTTTGGGTGATTGTTTTCTAAAATGTAATTTGAATTGTATCAAACCAAAGCTCCTTCAATGTAGCTTTGATCTGGGTCTGCACTGTTTCCAATGTACTTGCTCATGTCCCGCAGTAACAGGGTTAAGTCTAGCTCTATCGGTCACAAATTTAGCTCTTGTCAACAAAGAGTATTGGCGACTGATATGAGTAGTAAAGGCTTGGGATATAGTATGAATGCACTCAATTACCCTCTTCTTTATACTATATAGACCAGCGTTTTGTAAAAGTCGGTTAACCCCTTCACTACATAACCCAAACCATTGTGTCATATGCAACCAGCTTGGATCCGGATGAGACGCCGAGTAACTCGGCGTCTCATCCGGATCAAAACTGTTTGACTCTCGGACAATTATTTTGAGCACAATTTAAGTGAATTTGTGAAGTTTAAAAAAGAAGCAGACGAAGAAATGCGCATGCGCATATTTTCCGCGGCAGTGAAGTGGTTAATTTTCGGAACTTTAGCGGGTTGGTAAATCTATCTGGATCTTGTAGCAGACAACCTTCATATAACGGCGCAGGGTCTTACGCTGTGTGACCGGTATGTAGTGTAGAGTAAATCATTAGTGTTAACTCTTAAAACGATTTAAACTTTGAAGCCGACGATTTTTATCTGATCTAGATCATGATAGGACGACAAGCTCTGTAGCAGATGACAGAACCGACTTGAGTTATACAATACGGTCCTGGTTCAAGCAAAGCTAGAAGACGGCTGAACGATTATTTGGAGGTTTATAACCGTAGCCTATAAGGGCACACTACGTTGATAGATATTTAAATCATCTCCGCCTCATGGCCTTGTTGAGCAACATGTATGCATCGTTGACATAAAGCAGGACCACGAGAAGTCGACATTATAAGGTTTAAACATGGAACCCAACCCTTCAGCAGACAACATTTAATTCAGGTCGGAGTTTCTGAAACCGATTTCTTTTATGTACAAGTATGTGGTTTACCGAGTCGATTGTTAATATCAAAGCAAACGGTAGTTTAAACCGAACAAGTGGTTCAACGTTATTCCGACGTACTGGGCGTCCATTAAAAGTTACCATGTGTAATTGCTTCATAAATTAATAAGGTGTAACTATTCAAGATACGTTTTTTTTGTAATTTCATTTTTTTAAGAAAAAAATCATGCACACACTGTACGATATAATGGACCATTACACGATCAAAACGCGATTACAGCTATAAAACATAGAGTGTATAGGGTGGTAGCTTTCTTTTGACGCCGAGAAAATAAAGTATGATACACAGAGTGCATAGCAATATACGTTACTTTTTTCCAATTTTATTACTTCTTTGTTCTATATAAATCAACCATTTTGAAAATGAGTAAATTCCCACAATCAGTCTGGCGTGACCATAGCGGTGAGTGGAGTTCGACCAAGACGACAAACCCCTCTAAAGTTTAAAAGTAAGATAATATGGTATGTGAATCTGGACCCAAACGAATAAGAGGGTAGAGTGAAGTAAATATATCAGTCGAACAAGATCAGCCAACGCATTTTCGAAGAGGCGTTTGATTTTCAAGGTGGCGGATGATCTTGGAGTGCATGGTTTGTCTATGTTATAACAGTTTGCCTATCAAGTTGGTGAAAGGGTTAAGGTCATACTCGAATGCATAAAGGCACTTTCAAGCATCCATTGGCTCTATACTAAATAATATATATAGTATACTTATTACCACAATTCGCAGCATCATGGCTTGTATCATTTGTTTCCGTCGTATTATTGGTTATGTGGTCATATTCGGATGATTTTCGTCATAGCTTAGGTCACGTGGTTATTTTCCCACTGGTTTCGAGTCGGTCATTTTGTTTCGATCGGTCTGACAAGCAGGTATTTTGGTGGTCGCTGCATTACTTATTGTTCGTATTGATGTATTGACGATTATATATTGTTCTGTATAACTGCAACGGGCTGTCGTGTGTTTGCTATCCATTTGTATCAAAAACGTTCAATATATCCGAGAGATTTCGCGTTTTTGCGGCAAATCCGAATAGCATTATTTCGAATAGCATGAAGACAGCATTTTGTTGTTTTTTCTCAATCTTTTTATCGACGAATAAGGCCTGCACATATTTTGACTTTTTTGCGAACTGTTGTTGTGAATATCTCCACGTGGAATTTATTCACCTTAACGATTTAAGAGAGGAAATTGCGTGTTCAACAATTTCTCTCTACGAGCATACGATCCTGTTTATTTTCTTCATTTTTGCCTGTTTTATACTGTTTCCTAGCCAACTGTGCCGTTGTGTACGCTGTAATTAGCTGATATCTGGTAGGATATATTCTATTCGCCAAATAATTGAGATGTGCAAGGCAGTTCAGTTCTACACTAGAACCTTTGTTTGACATAAAAGCAAATGGTGTAGCCTCATTCATATGTCCAAATATTCACTATCAATATAAAAATGAGTCCGGAACAGTCAAAGACAATCTGTGTCGGAAGAGCGTGTTAGTGCCATTGGCCTGAATATAACTGTTGTTGAGATTCAGCAATTAATCTATTAATTCTATAAGCGGGGCAGATATATTTAAAATATCAGAACAATTGTTCACTTTGAGGTAAAAGCACCAACTTTGGTACAGTTTATGTTCATGGTGTTTTAAAAGATTTCAGATATAGGACCATCTTGGCTTAAATGGGTAAAAATCAAAGATGGCCGACAATCGAGCCGTGAAAATATGTTTTGTTAAATATTTTCCTTTATATATCAGCTACATACATTAACAAGATATCGTTTATATGTTTTTTAGACACGAGAAAGACACTGCTACAATAAAATCATTGTTAAAATGAAAATACTGTAACATATGGTCATATTTCATATTGATAAGTGCTGTATTGGGATGAAAGGTGAACACATTTCTTTTATTGTGACAGCTACAAGTTAAACATGTTCTATAGCTTATACTTGCAGTTACTATGGAAATATGAATGCCATATATTTGAATACAAATCAATTAAACAAAATGCATATTTATACTCGCAGGTAGCTGACCATTTTGAGCTGATACACTCCCAGTACTTATACATTCCTCTCCATTCATTTCAAGATGGACATTTCGCAAACCTACTCATTTCAAATATTTTAAGCAAAAAAACTGATTTCAATTTTTACTATTGCCAAACTGACGTTGAATACGGAGGCTAGTATATAAAATGTTGGATATATTCTTAACCACAGAATAAACACGAGTAATATATTACGAATGAAAAAAATACGTGAAAGAACGATCGTAATGTGCATATCATTTATCATCCGCAAAAAGAGATTTGTACGGTGATTTGATAAAAAATAAAACAATTTGAGAAGAATATCGTAAATATAACATGCCTTAAAAAGCATTGACCTTCTCTGACAAATGTAGGGTCTTTAAATCAATTTAAAACGTCGCCCCTTACTTCATTCTGAGTTTTGTTACAGTTTCTGGTCCTTCGAGATCATGAATTTTAACAATTTTAGTTTTGAAAATTGAATACCTCTTAAGCCGGTGCTAGGGGCATGAGTAGTGTTGCATCTTTAATTACTACTCATGAACATACTCAATAAAACCGAGTCTGCAATTTTCTCTATATGAATTGACTTTCTTGTTTTTGAAGGATCTCCCTTTTACAGAATTATATACTTCACAACAGCAGGTTTTAAGTGCTGTATGGCGGCCGTAAAACGTCGCCCCGTACTTTATTCTCAGTGTTGTTATACTTTCTGGTCCTTCGAGATCATGATTTTCAACCCTTTTAGTTTTGAAAATTGAATACCGCTTAAGCCGGTGCTAGGGGGCGCGAGTAGTGATCAGACATTTGACCACTATCGTATTCAGAAGAATGTGCTATGTTTAATTGGAACTCACAGTTTATTGCATTCCGTTAAAACATACATAAGTATTACTTTCCTAAAGACAATACACGCTTATGATAATATATGTACACTGTCTGATCGGTTTTTAAATTGTTCAAATAATTTCCGAAATAAACGTTTGCAATATACGAAAACATCTAGATTGAGTTACAAAATGGTACAAACGATGCAAGTGTGGTCCTTAAGATACGTTGTCTTAATTCAAAGCGAAAGTAAAACGGAACGCTCTAAAGAGATCAGTCTGCATTACCTATTTTCCGCATTTAGCAACACCTGTTCTTAATAGTCGCCATGATACATGATTAAATGCCGCGTAAGACAACTTTACTGTAATTAAAAAATTAATCGACACGCATACGGCACGATTTCTTGTGGAGGAAGTGTGGATCTTGATCACACGAGGAGCTGAATAATGCCGTCTAGTATACTTTCAGTTTTAAAGAAAGTTTCTTTTCGATGAGATGTAAATCAATATCATTTAATTACTAACTAATATTATTGGGATTAAATCTTAGCACAATAGTTACTTAACACCGATCACATATTTAATCAAGAGTCAATTTGTGAAGAATGATTGAGTTTGAAATTTCTTTTGATCGAAAGTCAACTACAACACCTACTTCTGCT
>JAULCE010341839.1:0-10388 GCA_032359355.1 Macoma nasuta | reverse complement strand
ACTAACTTGAAAATTCAAGATAGTTAACTATTAAAAATTCAAGTTAGAATCTTGAAAATTCAAGTTAGTATCTTGATAATTCAATTTTACTTTTTTGAATTTTCAAGTTAGTATCTTGAAAATTCAAGTACATATGTTGACTAACAAGTTACTAACTTGAAAATTCAAGATAAAAAAAGTGGCACTATTGGGTTTCCGTATATATGTCATGACTTGGACAATCGGTATTTTGGCAACATAACTAGTTTAATGATGCAAATAATTTTAACTTCTGCAGAATAAGTATTGCTTCATATAAAATTGAGTATATCCTTCTACATGTACATGTACACTGCGGTTGTGCAATGATACGAATGGTGTTCTTTCCAAACTAATGTGTTAGAAACCCAACACTATTAACCTATGCAAACAGTTTGGAGCCTTTTCAGTCGCCGAGTAACACTAAATTGATTTGACACTAATATCATAAACAGGCCATAAAATTATCATTTTTTCTCATATTATTTGCTTTTCGTTTGCGTTACATAATTGTTGCATTACTATTCGTGTAAAACAATTTGTAGCCGGACAAGACGCCGAGTTCTAGGCGAATGATCTGGGATAATACTGTTTGCATAGGTCTCACTTTGAAGTGTTTGAGCTACGAGTTGACGTGTATAGCTTGCACCCATGTCATGTCATGTCGTGCTATATCGCAAAGATGTCTGCGTATGTCGCCAAAGCTTGCCAAGGAGTGGCAAGAATTTAAAAAGGTTTAAAATTCTATTCTGTCCTAGACATGTCTCCTCTTGCCGTAGCTTCTCGCCGTGTGATAGTCTCCGCCGACATGTCGCGAGTTTGCGGCGAGTTTGGGAGTCTACGATATCTGTACGACATTCACGCGACACGCGGCGAGATTGCACGGCATGCACGATATAGCACGAGTTTTGTACATGGTCTCGACATTGCTATGAGTTCTGGTGGTATTTGAAAAATATTATTTCGCTCACAGTGTCCAGTCTGTCCACATCATAAAATTGTAGATCCAAAATATCTCTAAAGTTAACAGGGACCCGTAAACAGGAACCCGATTTTTGTACACATATCGCCATTAATCGCCACCACTCGCCCGATTGTACTAGTAAATCGTCCTAAACTCGTGCTTATGTTGCCACAAGTCGTAGAAACGTACATCTCGAAGGCATGTATTTGATTGCCGAAGGAATGCCGTATACATATCGTATATATGTCGGCAAAACCCGTTAAATGGTCAATCGTCGTAGAACGTTCATGTTAATGTCGAAGAGAACTTGAACAAATGTCTCCTTGATACATATCTACGGCCAATTCGCGCACTTTTCTCCGAGTTATAACTCGCCAGAGCTCGTACTCGTAGCTCGTAGCTCCAACTCGCCGTACAGTGTGACATGCCATTACGAATGTTCGGTGACTAACGCGTTTATTGGGAAAGCACAGCGTTACTCTCACGGTGAATGATATACATAGGATCCATCATGAGTTTTCTTTGGAGATCAAGATTTCTTAAATGAGTCTAGAAAAAGACAGTTATTAACCGAGCCTCTTGGCGAGGTTAATAACTGTCTTTTTCGAGACGAAATTTTGACTGTGTTTTTTTATTCGAACACAGAAATCAGATTTGTTTGTCAATGTGGCAGGTAATCGTGACAGTGTGCCATAATTAATCCGTATTGTACATCAAGGTTCTTAACAATTTATCACTCAATAAAAAAAATAGTGGCAGTGTGTATATATACACACTGCCAATATGTTTTGTATTGTGTTTTGTTTTTGTTCTCTTGATCATCGCATGGAATGCTGCAAAGGCAGGTGGCTGCTTCATGTGGACTAAAATTAATCATTGCAGAAAACTTCTTTCGTTTTATACAAAAAATGTCTTTGATGACACGGTGCTGTCCTTGGTGTAATATTCAAAGTAGTACCTGAGTAGTAAGCAAAGTTTTAAATGCGCAAAAACCTTTTCCCCACACCTTTGGATAATAACGTATAACAATAAACTTGCTAAACATGGTAATCATCACAATACAGAACTATTTCTAATTAGTTGGGAATGTTCTTGCCATTTGTCGTTGGTCTAACATTTTCAGTATTTGGTGTAGCAAAAATCTCCGTTACACCAAAGACTGTTACACCAGAGACAAATTTCAGCTGTTTTTGTTCCTTGACCCGGGACCAAACGTCATTGGTGTCGGAAAATGTAATAAATCGTTTATATGCACACGCAGACAATAACTATTATAAGAAAAGATTACATGAACATACTAACTTTAATTCAAATTTTGAAACTATATTTCAAAATATCCCGCCCGCTATTTCTTGTTTTCCAAGTGGTAGCAATGGAACTCTTTAATAAGGAGAGTAGATGAATACCACTTCCAGGCTCCTAGGTTAATTTCTCGGTATTCACACATTTCGTTACACCAAAGACACACAATCTAGGGACAAACTTTACATTACTAAAAAATATAAACCTACGTGTTTCCAAATCATTCGAAAGCAAAGGAACATACTATTGACTTAGTAAACCCAAGAAGATATAATCTTGGTTAATGAAAATAATGTTCAATGCAGTATTATCAATGATTAATCTAAAAATAAGGAATTGGAACAATGATTTACAGTCGCGTTTGGTCACTATAAGATACTCAAGCTAATGAAATACAGTAAAACAACATGCTTGGTCGTGTTCATATTAACAATATCAATGCTTTGTATCATTTGGCTACAAAAACATTTACCATTTTGCTAAATTCACTGATATTTTTAGGAAGGACGAGAAATATTGCAAAAATTGACTCATATAAAACGACCAAACTTCGATCTCTTACAAGGTACTTGCATGGCTTTTTAGAAGGATTTTTTTTTCAGATGAATATCACACATCACAGGAATTCGGTGCGTCTGTTTATATATATGAAATACACAGTGTTGACCCTGATAAACATCGATTTGAATTATTTTCAAATCGAAAGTAAAAGATAGCTAGGTAACCCCAATACTTTGTGTCGCCAAGAAGTACCCACACTGTTATTCCAGTTTGGTGCAGGTATATGTTGCACTCACAGTAACTTATCTCTGATCTATTTTAAGAAATACTCAGTGGCGCGAAAGATGAAATTAACTGCTTTTTGGTTCCAAACCAAAATGCCATACATCATGGCTACTTTAATTGTTCAATGTAAGCAACTTATATTTCACGTTGCTTGGATCATGATTAGGTTATATGAATGAAGGTTCTTTCAAACAGGTATTGATCTTTTAATTGTGTTTCCATGAAATGTATACTTAACTCACCAAAACTAACTATAGATAAACCTGTCCATAGCGTCCATCCAAAAGGCGACTTATAGAAGAAATTTGAGTCAGATGGCTACTTTATGCTGGCTCAAAATAATGCAAAATGCTCGTATAGGAGATTTCTGCATTACTTTCATCCTGCAATAAGCGAACACGTGTCTTTCAATCGATTCATACTTTTCAAAAGAGTGGCCGCTTTAGAGGGGTTTTACAGTATTTCAACGCTAAGAACCAACCTAATTGCCCGTTGATCACTATTGCAAGCCGCTCGTATCCAAATCAGGTTCAACAAAATATAGGGTCTGGTCTGGAATCCAAATTGCTGTTGCGTCTTTAGTTGAGAACGTTTATATTTCTTGCACAATAAGTGTTTGGTGGTTTGCTTAAGTTGCACGAGCGTTATTCTTTCCAAGCTAACGCGTTAGTCACCGAGTGCTGATTACCTTTTTTAGCAATTTGGTGTCAGGTCAGACGCCGGCTCCCATCTACATTCACCATGTTTGACATTCATTTAATCGGATTTTCAGAAAAATCCAGCTAATGGTAATTTTTACATACCATTTATATTTCATTTGCTATTAACCCTTAGCCTGCTATTCGCGGCTACGTTGATAATTCAAACAGCTTTGATCCAGATCAGACGCCGAGTTACTCGGCGTCTGATATTGATCCAAGCTGTTTGACACTCAAACAAAAAGTTCAGTAGATTTAAAAATATAATGTTAGAAATTAAAGCAGACGATAATTTCAGCAGACGACATGTTCGTAGCAGGCTAAGGGTTAAACTTGATAACATAGCGTGCATGCCACTGTATGACGCTGGAGTTTCATCTCGGTTACGAAAACATGTACATGTATATATGAAATATGATGCTGACATTAATACATCTTTTGTGAGATTTTTTTGTCATTTTGAGAGAAAAAATGGTTTTGAATATACTGTATACTGTATAAAATGTGTTTCATCCAAACCCGTATTTAATTATTTAACTAAATCTAAGAGACAAATTATATGATAACTATACTTCAACTTTTTTATCAGTAAGAATTCAAATTAATCTAATTTGAATTCGTCTTTAAACAAGGAACACCAAAAATAAGGACGGCCTACACGCGATAAAAAGACATTAATGTCATTATAAAACAGACAACATGTTAACCAGACAACATATTATATTCGACTTTACACAAGGAACACCATTTGAGGCCCACATACCCTACGGCGTTTGATTACGTTTAGTGTTAACCCTTAGCGCGTTAGTAAACGTTCGTCTACTTAAACTTTCGTCTGCTTTTATTTCGAGCCTTGTCTGATTAGCTTCAAATTTTGTGACGCTATTGTTCGAGTGTTAAAATTCTTTAGATTCGGATCAGACATCGAATATCTCGGCGTCTAATTCTGATTCAAGTTTGTTGCTATTTATCGCAGTCGTGAATAGGGTTTAATACAAAAATGCTGCGAACAGTTGGCCTAGCCCCAGTTATCTTCGGGTTTTACATTGTTTGACACGCAGCATTATTGTATTGTGGGGTCTGATCTCTGTCCCACTGTCTGTCATCCGCCTCTAAATCTTGGCTTTCATACAATAGTTGTATGATATCTTTACAAGCAGAGCTGAGTCTAATCCAGATAATAAGCGAGCGTCAATCAAACATTTTTGCCTAGATTTACATAGTTTCCTTGTGGATTAGTCTACAACATGCTTATGGAGGAAAGGGTTTACTATTTGGTCACCGAAAGGCGGCGTCTGTAGGGGGACTACTGTTCTTCATGGAGATTTTCAATAGCCATCAGTTACAGAGGCTCTAAAATGCGCTTCTGTGGAGGAAAGGGTTAAAACTAAGCATCTTGCAAAGATTTATTATGTTTGTAGTGCTCGAGAACAACGTATTATAAGTTTCTGACCAGGTTGTAAACAAGTGAAAATCACGCAAACCAACCGCGTTGAAAATGCCAAGGCTTATATAAGTCTACATCTTTTGCACCTCGATAAGGTGTGTTTTCAGAAAGGTGTCGCATATATAGATTCAATATTTGTGTCAAGCATGGTTTATAAAGCTCGAGGTGTGTATACGTTACTTTGGAATCAGAAGTACCACTCTACAATTGTAACTGATTTTTATTACACTCATTTATGAAGTTAATTGTCGGTTCCAAGACAACTGTATGATCTTGCGTGTTTTCTATTTTCTAGGAGTCGTCGATTTAAGACTATCTGTCACGGAAAATGCTCATTCTGGAGTGAAACGTGAAATGTTGACCACCCACTTATTGGCTTAAGCCTTGGCCATGCAATATTGGAATCAAGGAATTGATTGAAACAGAGACTAATAATTGTCTCAGAAGCGAATTAGACTTCAATGAGCATATATTGCATGTGATTAAGCGACAACAGGAGGGAGTGCTGATCGACGCTAGCGGTGGTTGCCGTGAAACAAAACTATTTACAGGAAAACAAGTTCAAGAACAAGCATTTCCTTGTGTTAACAAAAAGGAAAATAGTTTCTGTTATGCATTGTATTTATACTTTAAATACAAATTGCATAATCTCGGACACGCAATAGGATTTCGACTTAATTATATTCTAATTGGGAAGAAATTTAAATTTTGAAAATGGAGTTTGCAAGATCAGGAGAAAGTGTGTATTACAGATCAACCAACCAGTGGATGTACTAGATACGTAGCCCTGTTTGGAGCATGGCGGGCGGGGGACTGTTTGGCTTCCGGGACTTGTTGAATACCTTCAGCTCCTCAATCTCCGACGCCCTGTACAGCTACTTCGTCAGCGAGGAATATGTGGTAAGTTTAAATCTCTGACGCCCTGTACAGCTACTTCGTCAGCAAGGAATAAGTGGTAAGTGTCAAACGAGGAATACGTGGTAAGTGTCAATCTCCGATGCCCTGTACAGCTATTTCGTCAGCGAGGAATATGTGGTAAGTGTCAACCTCTGACGCCCTGTACAGCTACTTCGTCAGCGAGGAATATGTAGTAAGTGTCAATCTCCGATGGCCTGTACAGCTACTTCGTCAGCGAGGAATATGTGTCAAGTTTTAAACTCTGACGCCCTGTACAGCTACTTCGTCAGCGAGGAATATGTGGTAAGTTTTAATCTCCGATTGCCTGTACAGCTACTTCGTCAGCGAGGAGTATGTGGTGATTTTCAATATCTGACGCCCTGTACAGCTACTTCGTCAGCGAGGAATATGTGGTAAGTGTCAAACGAGGAATACGTGGTAAGTGTCAATCTCCGATGCCTTGTACAGCTACTTCGTCAGCGAGGAATATGTGGTAATTTTCAATCTCTGAAGCCCCGTACAGCTACAGCGAGGAATATGTGTTAATTTTCAATCTCTGAAGCCCCGTACAGCTACTTCGTCAGCGAGGAATACGTGGTAAGTTTCAATCTCTGTAGCCCCGTACAGCTACTTCGTCAGCGAGGAATATGTGGTAATTTTCAAACGCAGTAACACTCATTTTACAGACGATTGATTCTTCATTTACCTCCAATAATGAAGAGTTACATACACTTAAATTAACAACATAGAACAGAACAGAACTGCCTAACCTACTACACTTCGTACACTCGCACAAGCATACAGCCTCACTCACTCGCTCATATCAGCATCTCATTTCGACAAACATACATAACAGAGTGACATTACCATAATGCCTTGGAGGGTTTCAATGGGGGTACACAATAACTACATGTATACGTATTTTGAAAGATAATATTTAATCTATCAATCAATAAGTCAAAACAAATTAATGACGCAACGTATCCAGATTAGGGAGATAAAGAGACTATTTTATGAGTGTGTTTTTTTATTATAGAATTCATTGAGCGCGTTAGATAAAACAATATTTGAAGTAAAAAATATAACCACAGGAAGTCGATATTCTTTTTACAACATAGAACCGACAATTTCTTAGGAAAAGTTAACTTGTCCTACTTTCATTTTCCTCCCAGCTATTGGAAAAATGGAGCTACATAGTAGTGATTGGGCTTTTTATGCATTTTCAACGTATATATTATGCGCAAAATATGAAATTCATAACATAATATTTAAAGCTACAAAATATACAACCTAGGCATAGCAATCGAATTTTCACTAACCTACTGTGATGATACGTGCAAACAGTTTGGATCTAGATCAGACACCTAATAATTCAACGTATGTTCCGGGTCCAAGCTGTTTGACTCTCAGACAATAGTTGCGCCAAATGTTAGGGAAATCGCAAGACGTTTTGAAATAAAGCAGCCGATACGGAATTTGAGCCGAGGCCAATTTAGCAGTATAGGGTGTGCTGTGACAAAATGCAATTTGTGCGGGCAGATGTTACTTTCGCGATCGCAACGATTATTGAAAACAATATAGATCATGATCAGACGTAAGTAACCGGGCAACTGACCTGAATTTTAAGTGACTCGGTGATCATTTTATGTTAAGCAGGTGAGTGTTTGACAAACAACATACAACACTTTTTGGGGCAGTAAAAAGAAAACAAAATTGCGCTGAAGCTCGTTTTGTCGAAGTCTCTAAGCTCGAATTTGCTGAAGTTCGAATTAAATTCGAGCTCCGGTTAATTCGGAGTAATCGAGATCGTGCCCGTGAAAATGTCTATAGTTTTCTTGTTTTCAGTTTCTATTAAAAATCATGAAGTCGACTTAACTGAGTTAGAGATAACGAGGTTCAGCTGTTAATCAATACGGACGATGTATTCACATTGAGAATGCATAAATGCATATACGCAAAATGTATACAGCTTTTAAAAGTCTTGACATGTACTCCAAGTTTTCCGCTTTTTCCCATCAATCCACCTCTGGCTATTGCAAAAGGTTGCAGAAGCATTCGACACTTACGTAACGCAAACTAAAAGGGCTGCTTAGAAATGTGAAGAAAAAACAAGCACTTTATAGATGAGACATAGATCGACCTGGCTGGCCAAAGCTTTCCAAATGTTGAGAATTAACCGATAACTTAACCGATCCGGGGACTGTTTTTCACAAACGCATTCTCAGACTTAAGACTCAAAAATGGTTTGAGCCTTCCTTGAGACTCAAGTCTGAAATGTGTGGGTGAATACAGGACCGGGTGTTTGAGATCGATCCCTGTCGTATCACAGGGGTCCAGCACGAGTTTTGTGAGGGAAAAAGGTGTCAAAGAGTAGATTACTCTTTTACACATTTTTTTTTCTATCACAAAACTCGTGTCGGACCCCTGTGAACCGTTTTGTGACGTGGCGGCTAGTCAATTGCAACAGTATCGTACTGTGGCAGTGGCGTTTGTGTATAAATGTACAGTGGTGCATTGTAATGAAACGCACTCGAATATTCATGAATGGTTGGTTTTGTATATACCGATAATGGTGATCAAGATTTATATCAGGATACTCGGTGCAACCTCCGTATAGTATTCGGATGTATATAATTATAGTGGAGTGGGCGGACTCTTTCCGGTTAAAACTAAACGCGTTCTGTTCTTTTTTAAAGTTTGTATCTCAATGATTGTCGAATAGTTCGGAGCAGGATCAGACTCTGAGGTACTCGGTGACTGATCTGGTGTCAAACTGTTTGTATTAGGTTATGAGTGTGTGGTGACGTAATTGCGTGTCAGTTGAGCAAGTATCTCTTAACTTAACCAGTCACTCTTACATAAGTCTGCAACTTTTAAGCGAACGTTAATTTAAACAGCTGTTTACAATGACGGACTTGTATGGATATAAGTCAAACAATCGGACCAGCGGTTTTGCTCTACCAAATATAGTCCCTTGCGCAGAAAACCGAAGTGTCCGATTGGCACACAGATCACTCGTGCAGGGACGGTATAAATGACATGCGGAGAAATGCTTTTCAGATTAAGTGTTTAAAAAGGCCATCTTTTGTTATGAAAGGAATGATCTTATTTGTTTTACCAACATCTAATGCAGTAAAAAAGTGTCAGTCATTTTGAATTTCTTGTCTGGTGACAAAATTGGCGACGATGGCGATAAGAAGTTTGTGGAATTTTCTGGCCCAATTAGGCCTGTAAACATGGCGGAAAGGAGATTTCCCATCGAAAGAATTATTGGAAATGTGAAATCGAAATTGACTTCATTTTGGAACGTTAAGGCTAGACGTAAGAGGAAACTGGTCAGTAGTCTTAAGAAATAGACTATTACATTCTTCATTTTGCTGCAATCATATTTTTTTCCATTTGGTCAAGGGAAGGAATCGCAACAAAATCCAAGGAATATTTTAACCGAGTTATGTTTCTTGATTCAAGACGCCCTATAGATGTTTCTATATATCATTTCAAGACGTAGCCAAACGAAAGAAATCTGATGAAACGAAAGAATATCTAGGCAAATAAAAAACACATTTTTGAATAGTGTTGATTTGTTGCAAGCGAATGCTCCATTTCCAACAATGTTTTCAATTGTCATCTGCTGCAGAAGTTTCCAAAGGAGCTTCCTAATAATTGGAATAAAGAGTTTAGGAGGTTCCTAATTTGCATAGTGTTTTGGTAATAATGAAATATACATGGTCTTGATTTACACATTTTGCCTTTGACAGAAACGCATATCTGTGGCGTACATTGTAGAACAAATTTAGCCACCAGGTCAGGGACACAGCATCTAATACGGATTGACACAATCACTATTCCGAAGGTCGAACAGAAGAATAACTAGCAGATGAGTCCAGTTTGGAGGAGCCAGATATGGAACATGCAGTCATTAGCAGTCGTATCTCTTAACTTCCAAGATATTCCCTTTGACGCTAATTGAAAACATGGTGGTAAATGGATGATTTGATTATAAACAAATGCTCCATTTCCACAATGTTTTCAATGCTATTCAAAATTGGTGCTTTCCTTAATTCTCCTCCGAGATAATCATGCTAGTTATTCATCATAATTGTAGAAGACTCCTCCCAGACCCACTATGAATATCACTTATAAGAGGGTCCAAGGCTGGGAAAAGGGCCCTTACGGCACTGTAAACTGTGTAGACCCTGATCCGACACCGCGCTGTAAACGCGGTGTCGGATCAAGGTCTACACTGTTTACAGTTAAAAGTGGATCTTCAAATGTC
>JAULCE010341728.1:0-10388 GCA_032359355.1 Macoma nasuta | reverse complement strand
TGGAATACCCAGGTGTCACCAGGCAGTGCTATCTCCACTGACCAAGTGCACAGCATGATGTCAAATATAGGGGGGGGTCAAATGAAGAAGGACTAAACTAGGGCTTTAATAACATTTTATTCTAGACGAGCTTATCTCAAACGACAACTCGTGTAAGATCGTATATTTATCAAGAAGACGTTAATTCATATAACACATGGTAGGTTTTAATAATGAATCACGTCGGACAACAGCCGTAAATTCAGATAAGCCTATGTTTACGTCTTCAACTGTCAATAATCCCCTGTGACAGTTAATTGACACGTTACTACTAGCTCAAAACATGATATTGTGTATCCAAATGAAAGGTTGTATGTCTGTCCACGGATATCCAAATTATATCAAGACCTGAAAAACACTGTTGACAGTATATTAAGATTGGCATTAGTTATACATATAAGGTTTCACAGAAACAACCACTGTTGTAAGTGAATGCACGTCTTCAAGTGACCAGTAAGCAATTTTGTTTTCTGTAGTTGGCGCTTATAAAGTCCATTAACCCTGAACTCCAAAGAAGCGCCTTTACCGCCTCTGTAGCTGATATAATTGAAAACAATGTAGGAAGTACATGTAGAGAGCATTTGCTCCATTTCCTACATTTATTTCAATACAATGAAGAATGTTTTCTTCTTTGTCTTATTTTTCATCAGATTCCTTCTATGGCGAATAGTCTAAAATAGCATGTGGAGTAAGGTAAATAGCAGTGAGAAACATTCATGTTACTTCAAACATTGTAAAACAAGTCGTTCTCGTCAAACAACATATATAAGAAATCAATGAAAACAAGTTAAAAAGGCGACAACTGATTAAGATTGTAAACGAGCTGATTGCATTTTTACGCTTATCCTGCTTCTGAAGTTTTCGCCTGCTGCATTAGGCTTCTTTTTTTTAACTAGTGTCCGGTTTTATTATTTTTTTATGCGAAATCGTTATTCGGCGTACAAGGCATTAAGTAGCGTTGTACAGAAAAAGGTACATCTTGTTATCTCAAATCATTATTTTGCCCCCCACCCTTTTTAATTATTTTGTTTCAAGTATAATTTTTCCGGGGGCGGCGTCGGTTTTTGCAGCGTGACGTCATAGTTATTGCGTGTTCCGTCCCTCAGATTATATAAGCTTTGGGTTATAAGGGTTGGGTAAAATGTGTTAGTCATAGTCTGCAGGGTCTCTTTATTTATTTATTCATTTAAGAGCAATGAAAGGCTATTTTATATTCACTGGCAATATACATGTCAGCTTATTTTCAATTGTCTGCCTTCTGTCGGTGTCGATATGCCTAAATATTGCAAACGATGTAAAGTGTTAACAGACAGCACCAATAATACCAGGACGCTTATATCATCAATCCATTGCACTACCCATGTGTTCAGTTATCGATTGCCAATAATGATATAATTTAGGTTTGTTTCATATAATATATCATACCAAATTTGTCATGATTGCGAAAATGTTCAAGGTTACAACGAAGAGCGCAGAAGTTCCGAAGTTGGTATAAAGTGGTGAATAAAAGTGCACATCATGACATACTTCCGGGGTGTAACACATACATTGTCTGCTATTGGCCAACGGAAAAATAGGTTATTTAAATATTAGCATTAATTAATTAGAAGTTTGAAAGACAGGCATATCGATTTAAACATAATATTGCACTATTGGTATCTGTCCATTATCTCATATACTATTTAAGACTTAAAATTGAATAAACTGATTGAAATGAATAACATCTAGAAAAAAGGAAAATGCCAATCATGAATAGTTTCGAAATCATTGTAGAAATTGAAGCATGAGTCATATGGAGCGAATGATCCGTTTTCCACAATATTTTAAAGTTATTATCTTCAGTTAATACGTGTTCACTATCGTTAATAGTCGAGACGATACCGATAGTCTAGTAGTAAAGCGTCCGCCATCAGTGCGGGTGTCGTGGGTTCGATTACCGGCCAAAGATGAATACCACTGGTATCAGTAATTCCACTTGGTAGGAAACCATATGCCACCATAATTTGATCTAAAACAGTCACAATGTTGTTACGTCTATGATAGCTGAATGTTCGGTAATTATTCCTGACAAAAGAAAAGTGGGCCCAGTATTCCTCTGTGTATTATCTATATACGAATTACTGATGTACCAGAAGTATTTTAAGAGAGAGTCTTGAGGGAGTAAGATGAGCATGAGCCATACTGCTAACTATGAAAAGCTATGTAGTACCAAAACAATTGACTAATAAAACATTGAAATTGAGTGCTTGTAGTACAGGTGTATGAGAAGAAACCATATTCCAAATTTGGTATCCATAGGCCATTTGGTATCAACCGATATCCTGCTTTCAAAACATATTGCCTGCTTAAATGATCGCTTGCACCGTAAGCCAACATCATCAAACTTGTATCAAAATTAGCGAAAATATATGTAAGGTTTCAAACAACTAAGACCCATATCAGATGCCGAGCTACGCGTAAATGATAAACACAAAATTTGAAGGGCTACGTTATTTTTCAGTACTAAAAATATCATCGACCTATTGATTATATTTCTTTCGAACAGGAAAATAATATTATCCTTGTTATCAAATTAAATGGCCAAAAGTGAACTTTAAATTATCTTAAACAAAAAAGCTGACAATATGCATGCCAAAGCGTGTTACGAGGCCAAGACCTTATCTAAGCATCACAAGTTGAAACCATCTTCAATTTCAACATTTCAGCTTTGGATTTCTAATTTATTTCATTGCCAGTGCACTAAACTTTTGACGCCAAAGTTCAATTCCAGTTGTCGAAGTAAATCTGTATAACAGTAGCAATAAATTAAATTCAAGTTGAAATTAAGTTGAAAATGTGAGATTTATCCGATGTTCGGCTCGATAAATCTAATGAAAGCATGGATTTTCCTCAGGTCGAGTATTTTTGGCATCTAACTTGTGCTTAAGAAAACAAATGCAATTTTTCTTTTAAAATAAAGAACAATCACTCCATTGAAAATGATCTGTTAGAATGCAAACTTTATTCATGACTAGGCTTAGCGCCCATCATTCGTGTGAAATATCATCAAATAAATTGTTTACCCCTTATCCCGCCAATCGCGACCGTCAACCAGCTGGGACTCGGGTCAGACACTGATTTGATCAGGCTGCTGATCCAGATCCAGGCTGCTTGATACCAAGGCAACAGTTTTACCAAATTCAAATCAATCAAAAAAAGTTAAAGACCCGTACTATGTTTTGGGCTGCAGGATAAGGGATTAGATAACAAGCTCACACAAACTAAGCATTAGAAAAAGGGAGCACAAGATGATGAAATAAGGTACAACTAGGGTTGGAACCTGCATGTATCACTCAATAAAGGTTTTATTGGTGAAAACAGATCAAATATTAGAGAGAACAATCGCCAACAAGCTGTTTTTCAATTAACATTTTCATCCACAAGTTAGGTTAGAATTTTACACAAGACTATAACCTGTTGAAAAATATAAAATTCTAGACGTATGGATCGGCCATTCTTAATTGTATTGAAAGCATTGTAGGAAATGGAGCATTTCCTCATCACGATCAAATGGTTAATTTTCTATAATGCTTCAATAGCCATCATTTATAGAGTCGCTAAAAGGCGCTTCTGTGGTGGAAAGGGGTTAGTTCAAGCCGACTCAAGACGGGCCATTTTATGAATGCTGCAGTCAAAGTTTGAGAAAACAACAATTGTTACTTCGTGATAATGATTAGAACCCGGCTGCAATAGTGTCATATCCATTTGTTACGGCGACGTCCAAAAGTCTGTTTTCATCAATTTTATTGGGAAATGATGTTTAAAGAGGGGGCTTTTTACCACAATTTGCATGTTTGCCAACGAATTTCATTTTTTTTTCGATATATGACTGATCTAAGATCAGATTTTTAAACAATTGAAACCCTTTTGTGTGATTATTAATCTAAGATAAAATGTTTTTACAACAATATCCGTGAACTCAGAAATAGGGCTTATTAAAACTATAATGTAACGTGCGTTATAAAACTAAAGGCCCTCCAAATGTTAAACATAGAAAGTTATAATCAGTTATAGACACAAGTCGCGCCGTTGCCAAACAATAATATGATAATTTTTCTTTGAAACATATAGAAATATGTTGTTGAGTTCAGTATCCTAGAAAGTCCGTTTATAGAACAATCAAACAAGGACTTGACGTTGAACTTTTCCACCAAGAGATCGATTAAATTTGTTTTGTTTGGACTATACTACAGGGCATATATCCGTCTCTACTTGGTGATTTTAGAGTCCAGTAATGTATATGCTAACATGAGTTGATTTTAGCATTACTCCTGGATGGATAATCTGAATAATTAGGACCCTTGATAATGATAGAGTATGTTGAAAAGATTACGCTAAATTTAGTGCGGATTATTTGACAAAAGCAGATAAAGCGTAACTAGTACATTGTAACGTAGTTTAGTCGGATATCGGGGATAACACCGTGACGATTGTCAATATGTCAGTTGCATTTATTTGCAAGAACAAAAAGGTGTGATAATTTCACATATAATCTGCGTAAATAAATAATTAATATTTCTCCATCCTATAAAACATAGCTTACTATAACTTCATTTGGGTTTGAACGGTTTGCCTCACGAGTTTTCATTCGAATCGGAACAATGTGCTGCCATCTGTCTGTAGCACATAAGATCGCATATAGTCGGCGTCGTACTAAAAGGGTGTAGGTGTCAATTGACGGATCGCCGACAAAACGCTTGACCAATCAGATATCGCCGCTTATTAACGTCGTTCTTATGATGACGGAGAAGACGTCGTCCGCCATTTTCGCCGACATTTGAGCGTTATTTTTTGATAGCAAAGGTATATTATGATGCATTTTTCAAATGCTGAGCGGTACTGATGGGGAAAGTGTAGCTAATAGACGGTCTATACAGCCGACATATTGTCTGTAGGTACCTGCAGACAATATGGCGTCCGTATAGACCGTCTACCTTGTCGGAGATGATAAGAGTAATCTCCCTAGATTTAAGTGGTCGCGGCTTCGGACATTTTAGCGATCCGTCATTTTAAAAAAAGGCATTTACGCCCTTTAGTACAACACTAACAATGTGAAAGATCCGCTTATCGATACTAGACATGACGATAATTTATAATATTACGGTGGATAATAAATCATATTTAACAGCAAATATACGTCGGCATACATATCAGTGCAATGCCAATGTTAAAAACAGTCTCAAAAGAAGTTTTGTAGGTGTTGGCGGGACAACATAAGAATCATTCGAAGTTCGAGCAAAACTCAATATTCGGGTGACTATAAATAATAAAAGCTGTTAAAACTGAAATCGAAAAGCACACAGCGTTGTTTTGTGCCATACTGCATCGCCAACAGAGTACAATCAATATTAGGCATTTGTTTTAAAAATGTCATAATACCTGATAGATACATGTCGAAGTTTTGCTGACCTTTTTATTAGTTCTTAATTGTCCTAATAAATGATGATAATCCGAAATCATATATTACTGATTGAGTTCGCACTCAATTGCTTATAATCCCTTTATCATTGATTAGGATTTCCTAATGCATTTGTCATTGGGCTCGTTATACTGGAGATGTGGACACGGTAATGATAGGGTCAAAACATTACAGACATTACCGCAAGAACAGAGTGCGTAAATTGTCCTTCAGGATCGCTGTAATCCCGGATTTACGCATTTCCCTGATATTGTTTCAAGTTTATTGATGACGTACGAAATGGAACAACGTGCTTATGGGGTACGCTCCACCAATTGCACCGGATGTTCCTCCGTGGGGTAGTCGAAAGTAGTTCGCAATTATATAGTCCCAAGTGTTTTGCCTAAAAGTAGCACCTTTGACTTTAAAATGTGGCATTTTGTGTGCTGGATGTCAGACTAGAATACTAAGAAGGCATGTTGGTGACACTGCCAACTGGATTAGTCTCGAGTTTGGAAAGGATATGAAAATGAAAGAAAGACGGGTACCCATTGGATGAGGACATATTGGAAAATATAAAAAACAGGAGTATGTGTACATCAGGCACTGACTTTTTTTAGATTACACATGACCCCCTATTATTTTCACTGTTTTTTTTCAAATAATATGAATTGATCTATAGAATAAGGCATGTCTGTTATGTGGGAAAGGAATAAAAATTGCCAAAATGAGTTTGTGAATTTTTGGAATTTTATATGAATTATATAGGGATCCATAATTGGTGGACCGATACCTAGGGAATTACCAAGCCGCTTAAAAGATTATGCCTATGTTATTTTTCGACGTATTATGATAAAGCGTTTAAATGTGGACAATGGATATTGTTTTGTTCCGGTTTTTCCTTCCTGGTTTATTGGTGCAAATGTGGGTCAATTGTAACGAATGTTTCGTGTTTTGACGACCATTTCAACGTTACCATAAGCTGAATAATATGATTACTCTTTCCTCCAAGTATCCACAAAAACATATTATAACAAATCTAGGCAACAGGAAATGCTATTTTTGAATTGTATTTAAACCATGTGGGAACTTAAATAATATCATTTATATTCTTTTGCAGAATACATTTTGCATCAATATAACGATTTAAACATTTGTTATTTTCCATTATGTATTATATTATAAAATCTGTTGATAATAATATATTGTATTTTTTTTAGAAATATTTTAATTTCCACAATTCCTCGCAATTTAAGTGTATGAACAGTCTATTTTGTAAATTGTAGCTACCCAAAACGCATGTGTTATAAAATAAAACTGATGTATTACCAAATCTTTTTTCTTATAACAATTAATGGAGATGTTTTTTCATAAAGATTGAGACTTATATATAACAATATATTATTATATAATTAGTGTAGTGCATTAAGATATATTAGGTCAAACAGTCACACTTCGATAGATCGAGCTCGCTTAGCTCGAACTCCCGTCTAGCTCGAACTTAAACAAAAAGTCCCGGAGGGACAAAATTGAATTCCAAAATGCCAGCAGTATGGTTTCGAGTAACTCGGCGTCTGATCTGGAGCCATACTGCTTGCTATTTTGACTAATGTGCAATACTGCTTGCTATTTAGACTAATGAACACATGATTTAAGGTATTTCATATCTTTATCAACAAAATACTATCATATGTATAAGGTCTTGAATTATCGTTTAGCTCGAATTTCGGTTAATTCGAGCTTATTTCGAGAATCCCAATGAGCTCGAGCTTACGAGGTTCGACTGTACTTATTTGGGATACACAGAGTGAAATTTTAAGTACAAAGCGTACAAACAACTTGGACACGCCATCACACTACGCATTTATTTTTACATATGATTTACAAATGTTTAATGGACGCAGAAGAAGCAATAGTTAGATAAATATAAAAAAAGCTTTCGATACAATGTTTTCAAGCTTAAATTGTTGTCAAACTTAGTAACTGAGTTCGTTTAATCAACAATTGCTTGGACAAACTTTGATAATCAATTTGTTTTCATTTAAATAATATCCGGAACTAAAAATGAGTCACGTATTTTGGATAAATAATAGAATATGTGATATCAAATAAAGACCAACAACTATTTGAAATGAAATGTATATAAACGGAAAGAGTAATGCCGTATTCCACAGGACCGCCTTTTGACGCATCTGTAGCAGATAAGAGTGGGAAATGGAACATTTAGTCATAATGAACAAATGCTTCATTTCCCAAAATGTATTAAAATTCATTCAAAATGGGTGTGTACCTTTCTCCTAGATATGTTTCCTATTAATCATACAGTTTCGCTGTGATTGTGTCTTAATAATGAATACAGTTAATGGTTAAACTGTTATCAATTGTTTATTTCCCTTTATCTTCGCTTTGTTTTAAACAATCGATACAAAACAAGAAGCAATTTGAAGTTTTCTTATTGGGAAACACAAGACTCCGTCGTTCCTTTAATCCCGCTCCGTGTTTGGGAAAAGTAATCAACATCTAACGACGGATTGGTCGTTACAAGTATATTAGTTTAAGTTGAAAAATTACAACATTATATTCAGTTTTTATCAAACATAATCTATTTATCGTGAAAAATAGTATTATGAAGTATAAGGGACGACACTCATCACCCGGTGTAAAGCTGTGTTCATATCTCTTACCTAACTTTCGTGACAGTTGTTAAACAAAATAAAGATTTGATATAATTCGGTTAATTTGATAAAATCAAATGTATGAACTTAATCAGTAACAGAGCAATGACTGATTTATATACATAGTGTTCCTGCTTTAACATTTACACCATGTTGTATATTCATAGGAAAAGTAAAGAACAAAAAGGTAAGTTAAGTCGCAACTAGGGGAATTTTGCTCTAAATATAATACACATGACAAATTCAATGTTGCTTTACTTTCTGAATGAACAGTTTGTTCCATATGATAATAATACACCTTTCTTTACAACAATTCAAGTTCATTATGGGATTTCAATGCGAGAGAAGACCTTTGAAATCAAAACGTTGTTCTTTTTTAAGGATTACTAGACCATTGGTCTATTTACAGTTCCAAAAACAAATATGTAAAACCTTATTTCTATATTGATTCCAATTTTATAAGTCTTAGTATTTATGTTGGCCTTCCAGATTTATCATAATAGCTTATAAAACCACCAGAGGTTTGTGGGTGTTACTTCTTCTCGAGTCTAGTAGTTGATAGTGCCTTTGTTATATGGTCTGCACTTGAATTGCAGAATATCATATTTTACAAAAATGAATGATGAAAATAATGCACGTTTTCAAGAAAAAGGATTTTAGCATTTATTTATCATATAAACATAATTCATAAATAAATAGCTTACACTAATCTAAGTTCAGACAACCTTACTATGACCTATACAACACCGAATACAAGTGATTTGATGAGAAAATTGAAGTCCAAATGATGTGTGGCATTTTAGTCTCAAAGCAAACTGAAGCATTTTAATTGTTGAGCCACTCGACCTTTCGAAACATGGATAAGAAGTAAACAGCAGTAAACAAAACGCACATTGTCTATTCAATCTTCCACAAAACAAAAATTGTCGAATCATCAGAATTGTGCATACAGTTCTCTTAAGGGTTCATTTTGTTTGAATAAGTCCTGTAAATACATGTCAAATTAAAAGCAAAATCTTTCGTTTGCCTTTCTACAAAGCATTAAAACTCTTATCACAATTCCCAGCGTGCTTTTATCTTGTTGCAAAATAGTCCGGAAAACGGTTTATTACACTATAATAACTTATCATGCACCAAATTACAGACGCCTGCATATTTATGCTGATAGAAAGCACAACTGTAGGAAGAACTAGACACATAACAGATATGCCAAAATATTTGGCCATCGGCAGCGCTGCTCTATCGCCATAATTGCATGGCAGTGTTTTAGTATTGCAGACTTTCTAATGATCATTCATGTTTACATTTACATATTGAAAGAGTATTTGAGCGCCGCTGTGCAATTTCCAACCATAAGGACTTTCAAGCAGTGTAGACCAAGATCAGATGCCACGTCTCTGACGTGGCATCTAATCTTGGTCTACACTGTTTGAAATTGGCCAAAAGTCATAACTATTTTCTAATCTACCATTTCGACTAGATCTTTGCATAGCTAGATGCACTAGTTATAACATGGCACCTGGTATAGATCTACAGTGTTTGAACTGTATTAAGGTTGGAAATTGCAAAGCAGTGCTCATATGGTAAAATCAGCTTGTGCACTTTTTAGGATGAAAACAGCATGTTCCTTATTCTAGGATGAAAACAGCAGTTCCTTTGGGTGATGGAATACTTGAATACTTAAGAGTAAATACAGTACAAGCGGAAAAAGCAGTAACAAGATGAATGTTTGCCCATACTTACCACACCTGCAATTTTTGAAGAAAATAAAGAAATACTGAATGTACCATGTCAAAGTAGTAAATATAAATATAATTACTTTACATTTTGTATATAATATTTTAGACCTCTGACCCCTTGGAATTATATTAATCAACTGTTTTACTTGATTGTATTATTTCAAGC
This sequence comes from Macoma nasuta, assembly GCA_032359355.1. Classification (NCBI taxonomy): domain Eukaryota; kingdom Metazoa; phylum Mollusca; class Bivalvia; order Cardiida; family Tellinidae; genus Macoma; species Macoma nasuta. The sequence continues at coordinate 332 of JAULCE010341728.1, read as the reverse complement.
TTGTTGATACACAGATACTGTACATGGCGTTATTATTACGCTCCTTTATATTTAAGTACAAGTTTTTCCCCTTTCAATAAGAAATACATAATAGCTACGAGAACTTGGTCATTCTTTTGGTCATTTCTTAAACGGCTTTTGATTGAGATCAGGGGTGTTTTAGGAATGGCATGGTGGGACCACATGTGCTAGAATGGTGTTAATTCAACTAGGTAACGCATAGTTTAAGAATGACAAGCGTTTGGTATGCCCCCCCTGGAAAATCAAAATTATTTTTAAACATATATCAAATCGGTATAGACAAAGGGTTTTTGCCCCTTACTGTCACTTAT
>JAULCE010341617.1:0-10388 GCA_032359355.1 Macoma nasuta | reverse complement strand
AGATCAAAATGTGTTAGGAATCGTTTTACATATACTCCCCCATAGAATTACAAAAATACAAACAAGGAAGACACACAAAGACACATAAAACAGACATAAAGTAAGGGTGAAAATAGGAGTACTGCCTTGGAACAGTCAGCAGCAAAATTGCTACTGGGGGTTTAGGGGCGCCCAACCTCACACTTGTCCTATTCTCAACCTAATAGACGAACATTGTAAATAAGTGTTAACCCCTGTCCGACCACTCCACAACATTAAAATGGCAAAAACAGTTGTAAAATGTATGTAAAACATATACCTATTAAGCTTATTAGTCTATTCAAGTCGGAGACAATACCCCTATGCCACGGAGACCCCGTCATAGACATGTTTTAAAAAAAGTTGTAGTGGACATATGACACACAGCATACTACATACGACAGACGACAGACGAAAACCGATCAGAATACCTCACCTGATTATATACGGGTGAGCTAAATCAGTCGCCCATATCTTCAAAACGTCTCGACAAAGCAAATCCTACGTGTTTGGTTCAGATTCCAATTCGATTAAACTTACCTAAATCATGAGTTCAACCTGACCCTTTGCTCCAAAACTATGCCTTTCAACGCCTCTATAGCGGATGATTATTGAAAACATTGTCGGAAACGGAGCGTTTGTTCGTAACGTGTAATTACTACATATGCTCATTGTTTTCAAAAATTGAAAACTGACTTTTTCCTTTTGCATAGATACTCATATTTTCCACCAGAGTAGACATGGATTATGTTCTATAATGTAAAAGATTAATTGAGATCGAGATACCAAGGTTCGATTGTAAACATTTGTTTCGTTGTTCAAAATGTTGATGTAGATGATGGATGCATGAATTTAGCCGAGTACAAATTGGTGGCGTCAGGAACCGATGAGACGGCAAAGACTGTCTTCCATAGTTTGGACCCAGATGGCAGTGACTGTCTGATCTACGCCAAAATCTCTCACCAGTTTGACATACTTGATAAAGACAGTACGTATTATATACAGTATTTAAAGTTATAAAGTTGAAATCGGAACCGAAATTGAACCGACAAGGATGTCATTCAAATCAATGTAACGGTTTTTGGTTGATATAATGTAATGTACGAAGCGGTTTAAAATTGATTAAAAAAATGAAGCGCTTCAGTTGATTTCTGAGAGCTTTGACTATTTTATTGTGTACGTCATATCTACCGTCGTACAACGCTTTAGTAAGTCATGAACAGTCTGAACAGTGTCTCATTAATTCAATTCAATGTAATGCATTTATTTCCTCCATACAGAGTACATAAGTAAACATTTCACAACAAACACAGACAAGATTAACAAAAATACAAAAAAGAGAAACACATTAATAAACAAAGAAAACTGTAAATATAAAAGATGTAAAAAATGAGAATTTCAATCGGAAAAATCAATTTATTAAACCACGTGTATAATACAAGTGCAACTAGCTTAGAATAACACATGTATCAACAAGTGAAGAATTTGATGGAAATGATGGATATCTAGGACAAAAAGTTTGGATTTCTGAATTGGTTTTAAAGCATTCTAGAAAATGGAGCTTTTTCTCGTTTTGGCACGACCATGTTCAATTTTCAACAGATCTTTCAATAGACATCTGATAGAGAGTCGTCAAAATGCGTATTATTTGGATTATATCTGTCCATGTGTAATAATATGTATTGCAGCGGTTGGCAAGAGAATGGTTTGCAAAAAAAGAAATTACATTGTTGACTCAAAACGATTCTCAGAAACATGAAGCTTCGTGACCTAATACCTCAAATACTAGTGTAAGATTTATGCAAGGGAATAATCATATGGACAGGATGAAAATGTAAGTGAAACAAGAATGTAAGTTTGATTTAGTTTTAAAACAATTTCAAGGAGATAAATGCTTGCTCGCATCGAGTAAAAGTTATATTCTATTTCTAACATCTGCTACAGAGGCTTCAAAGAGCAATTATTTGGAGAAAAGAGTTAAACTTATGTTCGTCTGAATATACAACTTTGATACAACTATAATGTATATCTGATTAGTAATGATACATATGATTAATGCCAATTCCTATATTTCCCATGCGTGGAAAAATGGGGGTTAAGTCTACTTAAGAAATATATATCTTACACGTACATAGCAAATTACCAGAATATCATTTGATCGCAAATCAATCATTTGAACCTTTTACCATATATGCTATTCTTTTCTGGACCAAATACTAATCTGATCAAAAGAAGCCCCGCCCTTATCTGCATTTCTCCGATACGGGTGATACATTCATATCTTTCACGAAAGACCTGGTGAATACTTATTATCTATTAATTGAACTTGTTCATACTCAATATGTTTTGTCTTTCCTATTTCCAACTAGAGAGTGGCACCGCCGATTTTAAGGAATTCAGCGACTGGTTTACATATGTACGTATGCTTTATTTTAAATATATGATTGATAGTACGATCATTATCAACATTGTGCAATTGTAAGGTCAAATGAAATATGACATAAACAAAATAGCTCTAATGCATTACTTTGCTTGGCATTTTGCGTCATGTCGCAATATTTCTGTTGTCTAAACAGGTAAACGTACAAGTATATATGCATATTGTTTAATGATGTAACGATCTTTAAGACGCTGTCAACAGTGAAACTATGGGAAGGCCACCACGTCTGATCAGGATCTGCACTGATTGGCATGATTGTAATGTCGGTGTAGAAGTAGCAATTTGCTGTTTTAGCGACTCGTACATTACATTCTTACGACTATTTGGCTTGCTCGTTCGTTTGCATCAACAGTGTAAGTTAGCTTTTAGATGTGGATCTTGTAAGGTGTATTTGACATAGCTTGCATGATTTTTTTTCTACTTTTAACACATGCGCAGCATTGTGTCTACTTCCGGTGGATAATTAACACACTCCCTCGACCGTTTTTTAAACATTTGGCCGAGTGTCAAACAGCTTGGATCGGGCGTCTTCGGATCCAAGCTGTTTGAATATGTTACTACACTCGGGGTAAAGCAGTGAAGGGTTTAATTATCGTACATGTATATGTATGTCTTTTGGTATTCACCCATAAACACCCATATTACAAAACAGATATGTTTCACTTTTGATATTACAACATATTAACGTAACACTTTATTTCTTGCAGCTGATGTTCGGTCATTCCGTTGATGTCGTCGGGTAACTTCGGACGGATGTAACCTCTTTATCCATCCGTGCCGAAATATTCACACACCGATTTCGATGCTTTAAAATTCAGGACTAAGCTATCAAGACCAATCTAGCTTTTATTGCTTCAAGCTTTCCAGCGCAATTATAGCCATAGATTACCGTAACACCAGACACAGTGATGATCCAAATCAGACGCAACCTTTAAAGGCGGTGTCCAACCTGAAACTTCATTATTTAAATCGCAATGTATCTTCCAAAATACACATTTTATTTATTTATACCTGTGCTCTATTTCCTTAAGATATTCGATATTAAACTAGTTGCAGCCGACACTTTCAATTCAAAGGGGTTACAAATTCAATTCCGTGATTTTTTAACAATTGTTAAACCATTTGACAACTTCTTATTACAAATGATATATGTAAAAAGATTAAGAACTGTCTTGGACTCAAACGTTTTGTCAAAGAAACTTAAATAAAGTTAAAAGTTAATCATATCTTTGTTCTAATGTGTGACGTTTATTATTCAGTCTATATCGTTCTTCATTACTTTATTTAAAATGTATAGGCATATCTGTTAGGATGAAATGGTCGCGAGCACGCTATACGTGATGTTATTGGTAGGTATCTGTATCATTGCATTACTTGTACAAGTTTCTCAAACCACATTAATAAAACGTACTTATAAATTACAACTGTGTTCATTTGTATGTTAGTTTGTTAAGGTTCTTAAAACTTGATACTGGTAAGTTCATTATGTACTACTCTAGCAAACTTTGTAGCTCAATCCGTAGACCATCCGACCGAAAAGTATGCCCTAAGTTTCCACCTAGTTCCCTTTTGAGTGATTCGTTAAGTCGTTCACTTGCTTCACGTTAGCGTTTTCCGGTGTCTTCTGGTTCGATTGCGTGACCAATCCGCTCTTCGCACGACAGAAACGCGTTTTTATCCGAAAGGCGTTAGATTGTACAGGCCCGTGCTGCACGTTTTAAACGTGTACCAGCGTTTTAACAGTCAAGTACAGATATCATCCACGGTTGCCAGAACTCAGCCAATGCCAAAACAAGTGGAATAGAAGAAGAAGACGGCAGTCAAAATCCCACGAATGGGGCACGGTAACTGGTGCTGATGGTGTTATCCATTGAGTCTATAATTTGTTACAATAATGTTTTGATGTTTTCCTTTAATATTTGCAATGGATATACCTATGGAATGCATTTTAACCTAGCCCTGGCCTTTAAAATAACCAGCTGCTGCATTTGACATGGAACTTTGGAAAAGTCATGGTAGGTGTGAGGGAAGACATTTAAATGTGATTCCATTTCCCGCTTTCGTAGTACGTAGGCTAAACCCCTACCCCTATTTCTTTAAAAAAAATAACAAATAATTCATTAACACATTTCATTAGAGCAAATTCAGCATATTCGTGTGTCCGTACGTGCGGGCGATCGTTCATGAGACTTAGTTTCCATGACATATGGTTTGTGTCCATCTTTATATATTATTTATTAAGTATCGTTTCTGTGGTGTATCACGACCCCTGGATCAAGAAACGAGCGATTTACCACTCGGCTAAGGTCCACCGGTACGACTTTATCTATATGTATGTTTATGATAAACATTGCGATTTGATGTTTACAAATTTAGAACTTTATATATGATTCAGCATTCTAGCGACATACAAAGCGGAATCTGTAAGTGGACTTTATCTTGGCATCTTATGACTTGGATTAGTTCTTTTCAAATTATGTAAGTAATTGGTGGTGTCGCGGATTAAAATCAGCTATATGTTTTCTTATTCCGCTAAGGAATAGCATGACAACATCAAGAAAATGTTTCGAAGCGAAGAAAATATGACAACTCACCCGAAGATAACAATTTGATAAATAAAAGTATCAGCGTACCCCGATGTCTATTTAATTTTATGACAGACCAATACAGTAGGGTAACGCTGATCTTAACTATCTTGTTTGTTAGGCTCGTATCACTGTCGACATGTACACTAAGTTTTGAACCAGGGTAAGTCGGCATCTGATCCGGCTCCACACGGTTTCACATGCTGATCGATTATGTTAAAAAACTCAGACATTCCTCTTATTGCAATATTTTTTACATTGCATTTGCTTGCGTATGCCTTAAGATTAAGAGTACTTTAGCCATGGAAATGTATGATCCCTCACACATGAATGTTAATTTCAAAGCATTAAAGAAATAGTATGTAAAACAAGTCGCTAGCCAATTATGAAATGGTATTTAGTTAACATTTGCTTACATTTTGTAGCATGTCTCAAGTTCCCTAAATGAAGCAATGGCTTGTTTATTTTTTTCATTATTTAACACGAATTGTCATATCTACTTTAAAATTTCAAACTACAAAATTGAACATTTCTATGCATACACACCATAAATTTATAAACAAGGATGAGCAAGTTATGCTTAAATCAATAGATAAAGCTTCACATGCAGAACAATCGGGTTTCTGAAATGATGCGTTTTATCAAAGCTTCAAGAAAGCTACAAGGTCAACTTTTAAAACACAATATTTCTGCTGTTGAAACCCAGTTTCTAGTCCGTAGTTTATTGTTCAATGTTCTTTAATTGATACCATACCTTAAATGTTAAAAAGGAATATCAATAATGTACTATCCAAATTAATGTTCGATTTTGAATAGTCTGTATTTGAAACGTTTTGATTATGCCTCTACATCGTGAACATGAAGTAAATTCTGTCTATATTGCTATTTTGATATATTTTCTGCTCTGTTACCGAGATTTGATGCGTGTGGAGAGTTTTGATTTAACCAAATAACATTAAGACCAGTATGTTTAAAAGGTTGGCATTATCTGACATATCAAAAGATTTTGAAAATCGGTTCTGTTATTATCGTTATATAAAGCGTTGTACATTCGATGACTAAGTTTGTGTTCTTTAGTTGACACTTACTTGCCCCAAAAGATTACTTGTCTTGATTTGATGGTCAAAAACTTGACTATGTTTAATAAAATCTGTCTTTATTTATTTACACTGTTCGTCTATAAGGCTGAGAATAGGACAAGTGTGAGGTTGGGCGCCCCTTAACAGGTTCAAACCCCCAGTAGCATTGCTGCTACTGACTCTTCCAAGGCAGTACTCCTATTTTCACTATTACTTTATATCTTATATATGTGTCTTTGTTTGTCTTCATTGTTTGTGTTTGAAAATGTATGGGGGAATATTTGTAAAACGACCCATAACACCTTTTGATCTGCATTATAATTGTTTGTTTAATGGCAGCTAAGCTTAAATTGTTCTTCCTAGTTTTACCTACGATTTAATAACCCTTCTTTACGAAATTTGAGCTAGTGGGATTTTGGTGTAGTATTTGATATATTGCTTTGTTAATTAGTACTTTAATGTTTGTTTATTTTATATTCAATCATAAATTTATTTTTTATCTATAATTTTCTTATTTCCACCTTAATTTGAACCAGTTTGATTTTAATGTTGGTGTAGAAGTAGCATTTTGCTGTTTTAGCGACTTGTACAATACATTCTTACGACTATTAAGCTTAATCATTAATGTAACATAGTACATAGTAAGTTAGCTTTTAGATGTGGATCTTGTAGGGTGTATTTGACTTTGCTTGCATGATCTATTTTCTACTTTTATTATTTCGACACAGCTTAAAGCCCCGTATCCCAAAATTTTGCACCCATATAATAAGGCTAAACAGTTTTTAAAAAAAACTGTAGCTAAAAAGCATCGACATATATCTAAATTTCTTATCTTTTCAAACAATCGTAACTTTTTTCACGCCTGATCGGATGAATGTTTTATAGCCTTTGTAAAGTTTCGGTTTGTGAAAATACTATGACCACATATTAAACAGAATATACTGTTCCTAGAATAATTCCATTTTATGATATATATCTGTCTTTACTTGTCTTTTCCCCAAATACAATTACAAATCAGAAACAAATCCCAGGTCTCGTCAGATTTAATTAACAATAGTGTACGAGCATTTCACACATTTTTAGAAATATTTGTTTCTTGATTAATTTAATGTAATGTGAAAATTACTTATGCATTTTTCACACTGCATTCAATTAATTGTTTTGGTGAGTGCAAGGGTTAATGACTCTATATGGTTCTAAACGGTAGAAAAAAATGAATTTGGTCACTAGAAAAGAATCAATAAGTCTTAACAATATCGGTCGTTGCATGGTCTTTCAAACTACAAAGTTTAAACTAAATCATTACCTAGAAATGAATCGTCCTTATTGCCGCAAACGCCTTTAAATGGACGACTTAATCAGTTTCGCTGCGATTCGGTTCGGTTTTTGTTTTATTCATCGTTTTTCCTGAGGTCTAATGGAAACAATGCCTGTCTCAAAATTAGAATAACAGTGTTTCATTTACTGTCAATAGAGCAAAATGATCGCTTTATACACAGTCGAAACTCACCATGTCGAAGTAAGCGTGACTAATTTTGAATTAATATTTGAAATTAATAACACAGCCACCCAATGAACAAACATTGAGGTTCCCGAACACAGGTGTAAGCTGAATGCAGATCAAAAGTAATATATTGCAGAAAGCTTTCTGCATTTATTTCCGACCTGCATTAAGCAACCACCTGTCTCTAAGGTTGTCCATATGAGATATTCCAAGTGCTCGTATTAGAAGGGCTTTGCTATACCTTTTATTATGGTTCAGACTTTGGTTTTATTAACCTTTTTTCCACGGAAGCGCTTTTTAACCCGTATATAGCTGATGACTATTGCAAACATTAAAACAAATGAAGCATTTGCTTGTCACGAACAAATGCCTCATACGCACATGTGCCACGATTTCATTATAATTTAAAAATTGCATTTTACTCTTGCCTATATTTCGGTTTCTTTCCTTCTTAAATATGCCTTTAAACGGCTTTTGGAGTAGAGGGTTGGACTATTTATATAACTTTAACGATGTCGATATAATGAGGCTCGCCTGTAATTATATATAGTACAGCGGTGTCCGTCTCGTTTTACTAAATATCACGTAAATATTTCAAATACTATTATGAATATTTAATGAGACTAATGTCTCGAGATTCAATATTAAATTCCCGCCATACTAAATTACGTCCAATTCCAATTCCGCTTTGGTAAACTTAACCCTTAGCCTGCTATTCGCGACTAAAGTGATTATTAAAACAGATTGGATCCAGACCAGACGCCGAGTAACTCGGCGTCTGATCTGGCCCCAAATTTTAAAAAAATTCGGACAATGTTTAAAAATTGACGCAGAAGATAATCTGAGCAGACGACATTTTCGTAGCAGGCGAAGGGTTAATGACACTTTTCCGTTACAGCAAACATATTGTTATAGACTGCTATTAAGTGTCTCATTTCTGGCGTAATAATGAGATACAATGTAAATAGAGGATATGGCATGAGAGGTCATTCAATATGGAATCTATTAAACGAGTTTTCTAAAATTGATAAAAACGATCCTTGGCGAGTTTTTATCTTTTTTAGAAAACGAGTTTAATAAATTCCGTATTGAATGACAACAAATGTTATATTCGTTTTATATCATAAATTCTAATTCGGCAATCATTCGCGCTAATCACATACAACGTCGTTATATAGTAAGGTCATTTTACCGCTATTCGTAAAGATGTTAATTAGCCTAGTTATATCACTACATGTAGTTATAATTATATCAAAACATATACAATTAAACTATATCACGCTGGCGACGTCATATATGATATGAATACCATTTACGTGTATCAACTATTCAAATATAAAATAAAATTCGAGATCTCAGACGTTGTGTTACTCAGCGTCCGTTCTGGAACAGAGCTGTTGATTCACGTGCATCGGACGAAGTATAAAATTGAAGTAGACGAGAGTTGGAACCGACAAGATTTTCAGAAAGATTAGCCCGTTCACTGCCTTACCCCGATGGTAGTAACATAATTATGTAAACAGTTTGGATCCGAATGAGACGCCGATTAACTCGTCATCTTATTCGGACCCAAGCTGTTTGACACGCGGCCAATGATTTACCAAAGGTCGATGGAGTGTGATAAATCTAAAGAAGAAGTAGAATAAATAGTGCGCATGTGCACAATCTGCCTTGAAGGGATTAGGGCTGTAGATGCCAATGGAAATTTTTGAAATTATGTAGGACACTTTACATGTATGTCCGTTCAAATTTCAGTAGATTAGAAGGAAACTCTATTCTTTACCGTACAACTGTTCACGCAATGCAAACGAGCTGCATGTAAATTGAGAAGAAATGCATATTTGAAAGTGTATTACTATTCAATGTCAGACCCTTCAGGTCGAGGCCAGATCAGACGCCAAGTATATCCAACCTCTGATGCGGCGTTGAATTGTTTTGCACAGGTAATTAGTGCTCGGCCCTGGTAAAGAAAGGCGTTTATACTACTGTTGGCCGTTCCCATCTTAACGTTGAGACAGGATAATCCTTATTCTTTTCTTATCTGTAAGCGGAGCAAAATTTAATCGCCAATGTCTTAAAAACAGGAAAATGCCGTTTTGTCGAAAAGCACGTATGCCTCTTCGTTTGGTCAAGACATATACAGCAATGTTAAAATGTTCAATCAAAACTACTGGCATACTCAAGTAGTTTGGAACAAGATCCGCGCGTCTGGTCCGAAGTCAAACATGTCTCACACACAGTTAAAAAAACTCGAACATACGATGACGGTTTGAGATTTCCATGAAAGAACTTTTAGGGCAGACGGCACTGTGGCATTTGGGAGAAGGGTTTTAACCTTCAAAATACTACGAAAATTCTGATCTGCTTAAAATGTTGTCTCCTCCTTTTTGGAAATGTAGTCAGATTGTCTTAACATTTTGTGAATCTATATTCTGAATATCAACCAGCTTGTATCAAGATTAAACGCTGAGTTATTCGGCGTCTGATTGGGATCCAAACTGTTTGAATAAAGACCACAGTTGCGAATATCAGGTTAAAGGTTCAGGGCTCTGATAACTGGTACTTAGTCACTTTTATGCTCGAGGAAACTATTTACAGTTCATGTTTTACATGGAGCGTCATAAGGTATGTACTGTCGTGTTTTGTTGAAAGCCTTTGTTTTTAAAAGGCGTTTGAGGCAGTTAGGGTGACTATTTTTTTCTTAATAATTGTTTAAACTTTGTAGTTTGAAAGACCATGCAAATACTTGTTGAAATATGAAA
>JAULCE010341506.1:0-10388 GCA_032359355.1 Macoma nasuta | reverse complement strand
AGCAAGCAGTTTGGCTCCAGATCAGACACCGATTATATCGGCGTCTGATCAGAAGCCATACTGCTAGCTATTTGGAATTCAAGTTTGTCTCTCAGGGACTTTTGTTTCAGTTCGAGATAAACAGAAGTTCAAGCTAAGCGAGTTCGAGCTATCGAGGTTCGACTGTACATCCTATTTGAATTTAAAAGTTAGTTCATTTTTTATTCCATGATGTTGCCTGGTTATCTTGAAGTGTTACAATGTAAATTAACCCAATCACTACTAGGCAGATTGTGCACATGCGCAATATTTGTTCTATTTCCGTTTTAGGCTTAACTCACTGCCTCGACCTTTGGTAAAACCATTGGCCAAGTGTCAAACAGCTTGGATTCGAATCAGACGCCGTCTCATTCAGATTCAACCTGTTTGCATATGTTACTACACTCGGGGTAGGGCAGTGAACGGGTTAAAACTTAGCGTTAAAGGCAGTTGGCGACAGCGGCACATGCCGGTTTTGGCATATTGGAATAGTCACAGTTCAATAAAACTGAGAATATCTTTAACATTTAATTACTGTGTCATAACTTGAATGTTCAAGAAAGTGAAAAATGTAAAAGATACGATTTTTTTTCCATGATAACCGTTTTTTTCACGTACGACCAAAGCTCGTAATGGCCAAGGCTACGAAAAAACATAACGACACATATCTTAAGAGAAAAAACAATAACTTTATTTTGGTGCACACTTTAGTTCCGATTAACCCTTTGGCGCCAAAATAAAATTAAAACTGTCGTTTGCGACACGTTTCGGATCCAATATTTTTTATGAAAAGAAAAAAATATTGATTTAGTACTTAATTTAAACACTCTCCAATACCTCTTTACATGGCAAAAAGTGAAGTCCCTGATCAGACGCCGCCTTGGAAAGGCGGCGGCTGATCTGGGACTGCACTATTTTCAATGGCGCATATAGGCGATTACGGCACCGAAAGGGTTAAAGCATGACTTCAATTTCGTTAGTACCAGATTTAGTGGCACCGGGAACCTGACCGGTGCGATCCGCAAACTCTTGGTCAATTTCAGTAAACGCTTGCTCCGGTGACATTTCATGCGCCCGGGAACACGGAGCGTCCTCATCGTTGGTCTGAGTGGAGCTCTGACGCCGTGACCTTGATACCTTGGTGACCTTTCCTGCTCGAGAAGGGACTTGAGATAGTTCAAGTTAAAATTTTCACCTCACATTAAAATTTTCACCTCAAATTTCAATCTGAACTCTATGGTCATTCATTCAAGTTTTTTCAGTCATTGAAAATTGTCATTTCTTCTCTGGCGGTTCACATTAAGTGACCGACAGTAACAATTTAGTGCAGTGACGATGACAATTAGCTTGCAATCTTACTTTGACAACAGAACACGCCACTATTCAAACTCTTCAATCGAATTGTCGACCTCCTGGCCTTTCACAAGATTCATTTTATAGAAAATTCCTACTTATATCAAGTATTGTTATAGATGAAAAAGATGACTATAGATAGTGTAAAAGGAAAATATTGCAGAAATATATTTGAGAAATTTATTTTTCTACAGGCAAACATGTTTTAATCGGTCATTGATTAGGAAGCTATCCTAGTTCAAGTAACTTACTTCCTAGTAAGCGGAGCTTTTTTTAAAAGTAGACACGAAGGTATTGCAGGACACACCACATACAAACCAAACAGCCACCCGAACAACACATAATCAAATTATTTCTCAGCACACTCACACAAATACACACACGCGCGACATAAAGCAGACATAAAACAATGGTGAAGACAGGAGTACCGCATTGGAACGGTCAGTGGCAAACAAGCCAATGGGGGTTTATACCGGTTAAGGGGCGCCCAACGGTACTCTTATCTAATCATCGCCCCAGCAGACGTTCAAGGTAAATAAACGTTATATCCGTCCGACTACTCCACAACATCAGTGATGACAAATCCAGTTACATAACCTTTTGGTAAATCAGACATATACAATTAGTTGTCCCATACTGGAAATGGACATGCATCCACAAAGAAGTCCTATCGTTTTGATTCAAATTTTAGTTTCAAATTTAATCATGAATTCGACTTTTCGAAAAAACGATGTTCGACTATATATTTTACCTTCTAACTCTTTCTTTTTGGTTCTCGACTGTAAATGGGGTCGCTTCTGACGAATAAATTTCAAGGTTTCGTCGTCAACCTTAGACTTTTTACGTGTCTCGAACAAAGTGCCCTGTAAATAAGTACAATTTTATTAGTCAAGCAATCCAGTCATCGTGTACGCCATCTTGAATAGCTTGAGTTTCCAAGATCTGCGAGCGGCCATCATTAAGTTTTATAAACTATAGACATTGGTCTTTATCACCTTACATTTGGGCCTCGTCACGCGAAAAGAGACACTGGGACATAGCAAACAGTGTAGCCCAAGACCAGCCGCCACGTCACTGACGTGGCGACTGGCCAGGGTCTGCACTGTTTGCAATCTTATAGGACATCCACTTCTACCTTTATATAAATACAAAAGTAAAGTTCGTGACTAGATGCTTGAATAAAAGCGCTGAAAATGGGCTGAGTAAGCGAGATTTTGATATGTCCGAGTGCCCTTTTTCGCGTGACGTCGGCCATTTTAAGATTGAATGTAACCTGAAATGTGCATGTATTGAAGGGCTTATACAATAATTATTGATTGATTTGAGGAATATATCACTGTTTCTTTACCTACCCTTTTAAGATTGAAGGTAACCTGGGCTGTGCATGTAGTAATTATAGCTATTACAATACCTATTGTTTTGAAGAATATAACAGGATTTCTTTACCTACCCTTTTAAGATTGAAGGTGACCTGAATCTTGTTGAGAAACTCATCAGAGAACTCGGGGTATTGTTGTAGAGTGTCTTTCAACTCCGACAACTCTATTTTATTGATATCACAATAGCTAAGGGCTCGCACAAAGTAAAGGGACTTTCCCGTGGATTCTAAATCTCGGACGTCTCCGCCGAATATGTCATCCTTCCCTAGAAATACAAAGAATAAAGGTAAACGAAATACAGTAATTTAGTCTGGGTCTTCTGCCAGAAGGACATACAGAGGATATTGCATGAATGGTCATTCAATACGGAATTCATAAAACGAGTTTTCAAAAATTGATAAAAACGAGCCATGACGATTTTTTATCAATTTTAGTAAACGAGTTTAATAAAGTCCAAAGTGAATGACCACGGTTGTAATAGTAAAAACAGTTGTAAATGGTCGAAACAACGTGTCTGATTGGTTGGATAATTAACTTTATTCTAAAGGGTGTCAGAAGACTTAGATAAATTCTGGTACCACGAGGACATAATGAGCATGGCTGTGCGATTTCTTTCCAACTTTAAGACGTTTAAAACAATACAGGCCTAAATTAGATTTCTTTCCTAATTACTAATGGCAATAATTGCCAACACTTCTCGGTTGCCCCGATTAAGTCGTGGTGTCTGCACTGAACGTGAAAATGTGCATATGTGACAGCTTAACCCTTATAGTGCTGGAAACAATATTATATTAGTGTATACCCAGATCAGAGGGCTCCTTGAGGAGCCCTATGATCAGAGGTCTACTCTGTTTGTAATATATAAATACTAAGGAGAATTCACCATAACTATTCATATTAACTCGCCATATTTTAATTTTGGAACAGTCCGTTTTAAAATTCAGCATAAAACAGGTTAAGAACACCAGTCAATACCTAATATTGCCATAACACTGTTGTCCTTTAGGATCTCCAAGGAGCCGCGTGCGATGAAATAAACAGATGTCATAATATCACCCGGATGTATCAGCGTGTCGCCAGGGGGCGCGTGGGTGGTTTTAAATTGCATAGCTAAGGCACGGAGGCATCCTGGAAAAGAAGGAGAAATAGGTGTAAATCATATAACGTCAACACTCAGTGTAACGTTTATGTCGTTTGAAAACAATATAATTACCTTCATTAAAAGTGCATTTACGTCTTTTAGAACGATACCGTTCATAAAAAGGACACACGTCAATAGAACTTAAAAACTTTAAAAGAAATCAGTTACGAGTGGCATACGAGCGATTTTCGGCCATTTAGTGTGATTGGCTACAGCAAATGACTGTTGTACTTGACCTTTGTGTCTTACACTTAAACATTTGTTAACTGGATTTTTTAATGTTTTGGACTCATTACCTTATAAACTATGTAATACATTATCAACAATGGATATTCTGCCGAAAAAGATAAATATCTATGCCGTTATTGTATAGCACAGGAAACGTTTCAGGAAATGGGGCATTTGCGAGTCACGACTGTGAGCGAATGTTAAATAAGGAATCCATGAGATGACTTCAGAGAGATGGTGCCTTAGTCAGAGTTGTCTGTATAGGTTTCGTTCTGCGTAAAGCGACCACCATTCTGAAAGATCATACCTTTAAGCTCATTATCTTACCATATTTATTCTACTGTACTGTACTCTATGTTATTTTCTCTCGTTTACTATTTTGTCATCTGTATTGCATAATATTGTGCTGTGTCATTTGTTTACTATGTTTATATGTGTGTTTTATGTACCTCTCCAGGATTGGGAGTAATAACATATCTACAACTATTTACCTGTAGAGGCTTTACAAAATGCTGGACAGTTGTTAAGAAGGTTTCTGTTCAGATGAAGACAAATATCAGCCTGTAAACATTCTGGGAAGCTCTTTAGAACCTGAAGCAAATAATAATGCAGCATTTGGCAGGACCATAAAACCAGAAGGTTTGGCCTTACATATGATATGGTAATACCAGCGTAGACCTAGACAATTTGCCAAGTCCGATCGAGATATGCCGGGTTTGCTTCTTAACAAGGTAAATAACACATTATTATACTGCAAAGAAATATCCTCTTATATGATGTGAGCAGCCGTGTACATCAGTATTCCCCGTAGGGAGCCCCACGTTAAACATTGCCGCTTAAACACTTCACTTTGGATTTTTCGCAATTTAGCTGCTAAAACAATATTTCAAGCACATGTTGAATGTTATCCGCGTCATAAGGACGAATTCAAAGACAGTTGTATGACTTTACACCGTGAATTATGTTGTTTTTTTGGTGAAGAAACCTGGACTGGAGAACATTCCAAATATGTATATATAAACTAGTCACATTTCAAAATTGGAACGGTTCATTTGATACTTGAGCTTAGAAGAGGCTCAGATCTTACATCATATTGCGGCGCTCACATACACATGCACAAACAACGCTGCACGAATTCTATTCTAATATGCTTGACCACATTCAGAAAAAGGCAATGATAGATATAGAGAATTCGTTCGTTTCGATCAAATGCTCCATCTCTCACAAAGTGTTCGAAACCCTTTAAAATCTACGTTTTCTGTATTCTATATATTTTTCTTTTCAATAGATTTTATTTAACTGTTAATGATTCGAAAATTGTCAAATGACGTCAATTAAATGCGGCCATAGGTATAGACATAATATAATAAATACACTGTGTTCAGATATTTATATCCGATTCGTATAGGCCAATTGGCCAAATGCTCTTGGGGAAATTGCGAAACTCAATGACGCATACCGTAATTATCACATAAAATGGCTTCTGAGAGTAACATAAAGCAGTGACGGAAACCGGTCGATAAACACGCTCATACGTCTAGCGAGGTACCATCTGATGACGTTGTGTATGACGTCATTGTAGACAAGGCGTTGACATGACGTCGCGATCTAATTCCCGGTTTTTATTGAAAAAAACCTTTACGCTTTGTTCAGTGTGTATAGTTGTGCAATTTTCTAAACATTCCTCTCCATATGATAAATAAAATCTTACATTCGTGTTTATTCATCATCATTTTTATGAAACTCGTTGACTAAAATCATATGACACTCGCCAAGGTTCGTGCCATATGACTTTAATCAACTCGTCCCATATAAATGATATTGAAATCCCTCTCATGTAAGATCCACCAGATATGACGTTATTGATAGAAACAGAATATATCAAACTTACTATGTTCATATCTATACCGTTCGTGTAGGACCACATGTGTTGGAAAGACTCCTGAAGTCTGTTGGCCAGGGTCTTGGGGAGATGGTGAAACTCAATGAACTCCTTAATACTCTGCATCTTTTCATGATACTCATCCGTGCCCTGGTATATCCTCATCATGATCGATGAAACGTTACCGAAGATTGCGGCGCTGAGCAACGCTGTTGGATATAACAAATATCGTCATGTAAATAGAGGATCTCAAATGAATGGTCATGGTATATTGAAAATATAAAACGATCTGGCAGAAATTGCTGAGTTGTGTACAGTTTCTGACAAAAATAACAAACTTCTCCGCATGCCATCTTTCCAGAAGGAAAGAACACGATAAAACGGTGAATGACTAAGAGCAATCCAATATTAAGATTTCGAATGGTTTTAAGAATATTGTGAGAAACGAAGCATTTGTTCATGATGACCAAATGCATAATGGTTTCAGAAGTCAGCTGGAACATAGGCGACACAATGTGCTCTTGTGGAATAAATGGTTCAACAATTAGCAATCATCACTCTGTAAAGTGAACCCTTGCGAGCACGATAAAGTCGAATGCATGCTTTAATCGGAACATGATTGTCAACAAAATATAAATTGATATTTTGAGGATATAAATCAAAATTGATGTAACTATATTTATTAGTTCAAATTACCTGATAGTTGTTTAAATTTCTACAATATGACATTGCTTATGGTAATAAAGTATTGAAAACTAACTGTAAGCGTTCACCAGAAATATATTAACTATCCAACACATATGTGTGCTTACATCCTAGCATCATGGCGAATATGGAGAAAATCTTTTCGTTATTGGTGTTCGGTGATATGTTCCCAAATCCTATACTCGTCAGAGACGTAAACGTGAAGTACAACGCGCTGATGTAGTAGGTCTTGATGCTCGGTCCGCTTGACGTCACGTTGGCGACGTAAGGTTCGTTGAGATGTGTCGCCAGCGTGTCAAGCCAACCAATGGCCTCCTCCAGGTGGGGGCGCTCCCAATAGGCGATTGCATAGAATATACAGGCCAACCAATGGCCGACGAGCGAGAACGTCACCATTAGCAACAGCAGAACCGCAGCACCGTACTCGGCGAACTGTTCTATACGACGTATGACGCGTAGAAGTCGAAGCAACCGGGCGAGTTTTAAAATACCAGCAACGGTCATTGTCTGAAACGAAACAAGAACCCATCATATCTCAAAGTGAAACATAGCTTATTCCATTCCCTTATATGCTTATTTAGACGTATTCACAAGGAATAAAACCAGTGAGAAAGATGCATATATTTAGGCAAAAGGTATCCATGTATGTGATTAAAATTTGCTTTGAAAACACTGTAGGAATTTGAGCATTTGCTCGTGACACGAGCAAATAACGAGCAAATGCTCCATGTCTAACAATTTACTAAACAGTTGTTGGCAATAGAGGTGCAAAGGTCAAGTTCACTATAATTTAACTTTTCATCTACGTCGCAATGTACCTTGTATTCTATATTAATTTATATATTATATATATATGCCTTTGTGGCGCCTATGTAGCTAACGAGTATTAAAAACATTGACGAAAGTGGAGCATTGGTTTGTCAATGTTTTCAAAATAACTTAAACATATCATTTCGTTTTGCCTGTATATTCCTCTTTTTCATCAAATGTTTCAAGTTATCAAATAAAGTATAGGGTAATGGGTATATTTTTCGAATACATGTATCTGAATCGATACGCCATTTAAATGTTATTTACCATCTAAACTTCATTTATGAAGTCAAAAATAGTAGATATATTCACACTGCTACAGAATAAGCGACAGTAACCAAAACAGACAATTGAATTGAAAGCTGGCCTAAAGCAATTGGTTTTACTTTGAAAGTTTTGCAAAGCTTAGCAAGAAGTTTCCAATTTCACGATCTATCAACTTGAGATGTTCAGTTTTTAACGCAAAGAAATCACAAATCGTCGATTTTATTCATCACGTCCACGTTGATATGATTCGAATTGTTGCAACCCGTGAGTCATAAATGATCTGTTCTCTGAAAAAAGGGGTCTTAATGACTTTGAAGTGATGACATCAAAAACGCATTTCCCACAAATTAACGCCGTCAATTCTTATAAGAGCGTCATAGAAACGGTAATATCATAAAAAAAACTATTTAGAATTGAACTATGAAATTTTCAAAAAATGCGTGAAAATGATCCATCATCATTTCGTTTAGTCCGAAAAAAGATAAAAAAAAAAAAGATGTGTCATTAAGACCCCTTTTGTCAGAAAACCACCCAAATAATAGTGTGGTTTTTTGGGGTTTTTTTCTAGTGAACTATCGGCTGACAGTGTTACTTATAACTAGGGAAGACAATCGGTACTTTCATCGGGCATTCAGCTTAGTGGAAATATCGATTGTCTCCCTTAAACCCTTTATCGGCTAAATATCTTATTTTGTGAGTATCAATTTTCGGAATAAAAATAATTTTCAAGGCTAAACTGATCACTGGCAATCAAAGCAGACCCTGATCTGAGTACAAAGTCATCTGATCTAGGGCCGCACTGTTTGCAATGAGCGAGTATACTCACTTCCCGCACATTGTGGGTAGAATTGAATGATTGTCCCGTATTTCACATATACTATACTTACATCGCTTGTCCCCGATCCAAACAAAAGCAGGTCGAACGGAATGGCGGCTATTGTATCGATTGAGAACCAGCCCTTGATATAGTTTATTGCGATCATCTTTTGATTCATAACAACTTCACCATTGTGTAGATACGTAGTCCGAAAATTTATCAGAATATCGGCTATAAACATAAGATCCACGATTAGGTCAATGATCACAAGCGGATTGGCTCGGGAAGACTCGGGACTTTCCGTACGCGTGGCCGCGTGCCGGTTCAGCCTCATCGTTGTTTCTTCTTCGTTTAGCAAGAACGCAGTCTGGTAGGGCGTGAAGACGGCGGTATAAAGCACGAGAATTAGAATCACCCAGTCCCACACGGCTTTGAAAGGACTGAAATAGAAGAAATGGAGAGAAAGCGCTATAATGATACATAATTAGAGTCAAATGACGATATTGAAGAAATATGAAAAAGCTAATTATTCACGTAGGCTGAAATTGTAGACTGGCGAGAACAAGCTACACATACACATGTACTAGAAGTTAAAGTGAACAAAATTGGAAGAAATTGCTAAATTATAAATGGAGTAAAATGTGAAATTGGACGAAATGCGTAGAAATACATTAACTTGTTGAAAAGGACATTAATTGACCAGCAATAATACGGTGACATCATAACACGTAAGAGGAAACATAGTTGCTGAAAAGAATTTGTCCATTACGATCATAACATTGTGTCCATATTTTGAGGAGAGTTGTGTTTCAATATTTAAGCTCAATATGAGCTCTTCATTGTTTT
Organism: Macoma nasuta; assembly: GCA_032359355.1. Taxonomy (NCBI): domain Eukaryota; kingdom Metazoa; phylum Mollusca; class Bivalvia; order Cardiida; family Tellinidae; genus Macoma; species Macoma nasuta. The sequence goes on along the minus strand of JAULCE010341506.1, from coordinate 942 downwards.
GCTTTCCTTTCTCACCGCCCAAAAAGCAATATTTTCCTATGTGCCTGAGCAGATGAATAAACCATTATTTCATTATTTCGATAGGCTAATGCTTGTGGAACAAGTTATTTATGGACCAGAACATAAAAGCTCTTGTATTGAAAACACATATATAAGTTGCAGAGTCTATTTTGATAAGTCTCAATTACAGGGTGGGGAACCCGCGAGACTTTTGAGTAGCGTGCACATGAGTTTTGATATTATTTCTCTGTAATTACTTGACCGAAATAAAATGCAAAGAAGGCGGAAAGTAACGCGCAAATGGAATGTATCGTTACTTTGTGTGAATGGAGTAAATATTTGGAGAATATATCGAATCAGTTTGCAAATTTTGAGACATGAGTCGCGTTGCGTTCACACTTTTTCGAATAAAGTCGAACTTCGATTGGTCGAATTTTTACACTATTTACAAACGAGTAATGATACAGGCTTTTTGTGTTTTACATTCCGCTTTCTTTACACCTTGTCTTATTAAAATCGGTCAAGTAATTACGGTGAAATCATATCAAAACTCACCCGAATCAAGCCGACGTTTTCTAAAATGCGAGTGTGCACGCTACTAAAGATTTGCGTGGGTTCTCCACCCTGAATTAAGGCTTATCAAACAGTCCCTGCAACTTCGAGCCAACGAAGTTCGACTTTTGTTATTTGACTCATCACTCAATGAAAGCATACAATGATAGGAATGAATTCTAAGAGAAAGGAAATACCGATCGGGAAAGATATTGAAAATGTTGCGGAAGGATGGAGCATTAAAGTGTGTTAATCATGAGCAAATGATAACCAGGATGATGGGAGTGGTGTGTCAAATGTTATCCCAATATTCATACCACTCACTCGCTATACATGTAGGTTATGAGATAATGCGTGTGTCCGTGAAGTATCTGTTGTGAAGAATGAAAA
>JAULCE010341395.1:0-10388 GCA_032359355.1 Macoma nasuta | reverse complement strand
AGACGCCGAATAACTCGGCGTCTGATCTGGAGCCATACTGCTTGCTATTTGGAACTCAATTTTGTCTCTCCGGGACTCTGTGTCAGCTCGAGCTAAACGGGGGTTTCGAGCCAACCGTGCTCGACCCATCGAAGATCGACTGTATATACACTGTATCTGTATGGTGTAGAGTGTCTGCAAAATAACGTCTGTGAAATTTTTCGTCTGCAGTAATAATTTTAGTACTTTTTATCAGCAATATCTCCTTCTCCAAAGGTGAAAAATGAGGTTGAGAATGATCTCAGTGTGAGAAGTTTAGTGAATGTTGTACCTGGCCTGGCCTTCACAAAGCATCTCGAGTTGAGATCGTGCTCAATCTCAAAATTTCAATCTCAGATATTGACATCAATTTTATTGAACATTTAGTGTAGTAGCAATTAAATTGAATGAGATATCCGATGTTGAAATTTCGAGTTTGAGCACGATCTCGACTCGAGATGCTTAGTGAAAGCCATGCCTGGGTCTACACAGTTTGTGTTTCTTGAGACGACGTGATTACTTCGGCCGTTTTAAGACATTTTATTTGGATATTGCTAACCGCCATTCTTTTAGGGTCTGCATGGATCAGTTAGACACATTGGAGTTTAATATGTGTGAAATAAAATACATACAGCTACCTGCATATCATATTGATAACACTTTCTGGCTGATCGTGTATGTAGCTGTGAGGCCGAGCGGTTTAGGCGTTGCACGTGAAATCTATAGGGCAAAGCCCGCGCAGGTTCGAACCTTGCTCAAAGCGAAAACAAATGATGTAACACTTGCTTTATATTTACATCAGACACACCGAGTGACTTAACGCTTTTGAAGTTGGTATTGGAAAGTTACATTACTGCAGTATTACATTGACTTATTAATTCGGTGAATAATTGAATTTATCACATAAATTGCTTTCTGGGAGTGACATAAAGCAGCGACATAAATATTATATGTAACTAGTTACATAAATAGAGGATCGTACATGAGTGTTTTTTTATATCATTTTTATGAAACGAGTTTATTAAAAGACATATGACACGAGCCTTGGCTAGTGTCATATAATGTTAGTCAACGAGTTTCATAAAAATGATATGGAATAAACACGAATATTAGATTCTATTTATCACATAAAGAGGAATTTCCGAAAATTTCACAGTTATACACATAAGAACGCGACGTCATAACAACGCCCTGAATACTACGTCGTCATACGCAACGTCAGCAAATGGTACCTCGCAAGGCGTTAGAGCGTGTTTATCGACCGGTTTCAACTTTTATTTATGTATAAGTTTCACTTTATCTTTCAATACCATTTGTAATAATTAGAACATTATCAACACAATGCAAACACCATTCTCAATAAAATGAGAGCTAAGAACTAGGGATTTCAGATTCAAATTTATGTCAGAAAGTTAGAATGATTAATGAACTGACAAGTTAAAGACTATTTGAAAACGTTGTGTGCCTAAATGTGACATTTGTTTAATTACCTCAATCGGAATTCCTCACCTGATTCATTATTGCATTAAATTGAAATAAATATTTACACAGTCAAACATATCTAAAGGGACCATCAAATAAGATGCCATAGTGGCTATTTATGGCAGGTAGTCGCTTAAAGACATTCTTTAGGGCCCATCCATGACACCCCCATTGTTCCCAGTAGGCGTGAAAGTAACTGTAAATTCATGAAAGTCACATACATAAAGTGGCAAAGCCGGCTCATCCTCTCAAGAGAGCCCCTGATATACTCAAGGGGTATGTTTAATTCCTGCTAACATGCACAAAAGATGACAGTAAATCAACTTGGCACACAATTTACTACCCCTAATCTGTGTCTACGATGTTTGCCAATGTCCTTTTGAAGGAAAATATGACATGTCTTGTTAACAGAGATGTCCCACCCCACCCTCTGATACCCTCTAATTGTCACCCCACCATGTAATGCAATGACATTTGTACCGACCTTACCTCTACCAATTCTTGAAATCGACGTTCCAAAGATAGTTATTTTGAATAAAGTGGCCGATGGCTATGCTTGAGAAAATTTTGGTGTCGATTCAGTCCCCTGCTTTACATCACAGTTAAGACTTTTTTTGCACCTTCTTATTTCAGAGATTAATTTCAACCAGGATATGGTAGAACGTAGCATTCCTCGCGTTAACGTTTTCCACCGTATTGGGTATAGTATGAACAATTAAAAAGTTTCACTAGGTATGGCAACAGAAATGAGTTGGCATTATATACCCAAAACCATCATCAACAGCATCATACTATGTAATATTAACTATTTTAGCATGTTTGCCATGAGTTATAAGAAAATTGGGCACACTATATATTATTTTGATCCAATATTTAAGAATATTGTTAGAACTACCATTGTATATTATTGGTATCTTATCGGATAATCATGTGAATAGACGAAAGTTGTAGATTATGCTCAATATGGTACTTGTTCTATCATACCAGTGTGATTGCTGCTATGTAAACAGACGAAACAAATTGAAGTTTATGACTTTGTTTTCAAAATTTTAGCCATATCAGACAAAATCCTACCCCATTCTCGAGAAGTCATGCTCTTTATTAATTTCTGCACATGATCTTTGAAGAATTTACTTTAGCAGTGGAGCAAGATTTAATAACGTGGCCTTGGTTGATATATGAGTTATCGAGACTTTTTCTACTATTTCAAATATAAATGCTGTTTTATGGCAACAGACAGTGTCATCTAAATAATGTTGAAATTAACGTGCGATGAAATTAACGTGCGATAATTTCAACAACGTAATTGTACTAGTTCTGTAGTTTCGGCGTGTGTAAAATACATAAAGGTACATTTTATAATTCGTGCTACATTGAAAACCGTGTCGGCCTACACAAGCCGCAATGTATTGCCCGGTGTAACACTGGTTACAGATCTTCAGACCAAATTTGTTTTTCCTTCAACCTGTACAGTACTGAAACTTTTTGAATTGACGATTCTACCAGTTTCGCTACGATTCGCTCCGGTTCGGTTGCGGTTATATTTATTGCGTACAAACCAGTTCAAAGCTGTCTGAAACAACATGACGCGCTTTATGAAGTGCATCATGTAGTTTCTGAGAGCTTTGAACCGATTTGTAGGCCATATCCCCTGAGAACGGTCATGCCTTCTCGATTCGACTTTGATTCGGTTCCGGTTCGGTTCCGATTCCTTTCAAGTTAATTAGTTTCTGCACTGTATATATATTTATTTAATATTGGACTGGATTTACGGAGACTATTTACAATATCGATCCCATATATTGCATTCCTTTTACGACATTGAGGCCTGTGATTTTGCAATAATGCTTACATTTAAACACATTTTGGTTAAGTTCTATAGACAAGCCAATGTCGAACTCTACATTTGCACTAAATGAAGACTTTGCTTTCGTAACGTATAGGATATCCTTAGATTTGCTGCATTGCAATATATATAGTTTGCGGACAAGCGAAATGTTACCTTTGCAATACCATCTAATTCAATGATCCAATATAATGTGAAATCGGCCAATTACGTAGAACAATATAATTTTTATGGTATTGATCTTAGTCGCACTAGAACCACTTTTTTAATGTTTCACATGTTCTTACCTTTTAGTTTATATGCCAATTTGAGACTTTTCGACAAGAGAAAAACGTTAGAACAAATGCTCTTTTCACAATAAGGTTTTCCAATAATCGTGTGCTGCAAAGGTGTCAAATGACGCGTATAATTAATGAAGGGTTATGTATATATATTTCACGTGTTTTGTTGGTATAGCGTGATATAGTTTTATGAATTAAGCAAGGTTGATGTAAAACCTGCCGTATTAAGTACAGCGTGATGGGTGTAAATAGTGACTAATAGGCACTGTGCACGGAGTTGCCATTTGTGCAATGGGGTGCGTTGAAATGTGCAATATTACGTTCATTTTATCTGACGACACAAAGCAAGTGACATTGATCCGCTTTCATTATTAGAAATAACAAGATGACTTCTATAAACGCAATATTTATAGAATATTCGCTTTTTCATATTGTCATATGCAAACAGCTTAGATTCAGATGAGACGCCGAGTAGTTCGGTGTCTCCCAAGGATCCGAGCTGTTTGACACTCGGGCAATATGGTTGCCAAAATTAAGATAATTTATGTAGTATCAAAATGAAGCAGACGTAAAATTACGCATGTGCATAATTGCGACAGTGAATTTGTTAATAAATGAAAGCAACTGCCATTCGAGTCCATCGACTTTCACCGCCATAGGTAGCTCAAATCGACAATAAAAAAGTGAAGTCCTAGATCAGACGCCGCCATAGCGGGAGGCGTTAGATCAGGGATTTCACCTTTTGCAACATCATTTAACCTGAATAAAGGGTTTGTGAAAAGTCATAAGTTATTTGATTATTTATGTTATTTATTTCGTAAAATATATTTGATTCAACACAAATTACAACCGACAATATCAAATTACGTGGTGAAAGAGATAAACAGGTGTAACATTTGTTAATTATTATAACATGGTGTAGGATACATTCGAGTGGATATGCTGCCACAGCTGATCAACAGTTATTGATGTCGATTTTCGTCGGTTGTCATGTAATGATATAGTGAAATGGTATCATGTTTGCCAAGCCACCGAGCAAAAAGACGGAACTCACAGTTAAATCCTATATTGCATCGAAGGATTACTCCAGGCAAGTTTGCATTGTTTTATGTAAGGATGTGTCTTGAGAAAATGTTACATGTTGTAAACGAAGGCCTGTTATTTTGTCTAAAGAGTATCAGTTAAATACCTTACATTATGTGATTAATATCAGATATATACTTCACCCTTTTGAAATATTAATTATTTCAGTGTTCACTGTCTTCAGAGCACAGGAGACTTCTAGTTTTCAATTACTTAGTAACAGTACGGAAACTAACATTGAAACCGGCATCAAAACCGAACCAGAACCGAATCAAAGCCGAAACGTGGAGGCATGACTATTGTTGGGATGTATAGCGTACACGCCGGTCAAAGCTCTCAGAAACACACATGATGCGCTTTATAAAGCGCATCATATAGTTTCTGAGAGATTTGAACTGGTTTATACGCAACTTTTAAATTGCAATCGAACCGGAGCGAAACCAGTTCAAATTGTCAATTAAATTAGTTTCAGTACTGTAACACTTTCTTGTTTGTTTCAGATTTAAGGTTCGAATAAAACATAAATCCGACTTAACCGATATATATTTCCAATGATGTTGTTATATATATTGTATGCAAATGATGTACTTGAATTAAACATGTATACATTCACTTGCATCAATGTATGGTTAATGAAACACATTCACAGATATCGATATCATAGACTAACCGTTTTGAGCGCATCGATCCTGTTTTGAGAGAACGACCAGTTTTCGCTTTAATATCAAATCTTTAAGCAACTCGTGAAGTATCTGCAATTGAGCGAACATTCGTAAACAATGGAAATCCGTATATGACCATGATCCGTATAAACGAACATTATTCAATAATTTCATTGAACTGTCATTATCCAAATGTATCATTTTGTGCCGTTGGTCCTTTTTCATTTTCATAATGAAAATTCATTAAATCCGGAGATTACTGCGATTTTCAGCCTTTTTCTTTGGCCAAGAAATTCATCAAATTATTTCCTTGTGAGTTAGTCTAATATACCGAAAGCTTGTGGGGGAAAGGGTTAATATTTGTAGTGAAAGCGAGGTCATGTTTTGATTTCGGCCACTAATTCCTTGACTCAAGATAATGACTTCATGCTTCTCCTAGAATGTATCGTATTACTCTTAATGCTCATAACAAATGTCATGACATTTTCTTTATCTTGCATGGAACACGGTTTTAAAAGACAAAGTATTATTTATATTTCGTGTTTCGATGCAGTAATTGTTAAGGCAGTATGAACATATATTGGTTTCTACACCAATGCTGCTGTTTTTGACATGTTAAAACAAAGCGATTATATAATGATTATAACACTTTAAGCCTGTTTTCTTCGCTTATCTAGCCACTATCTATTGCATTTGATTATTATTTATGCTATTCTTCTTTAGATGCAAGTATTTGGAATTAAGTTATAAAGAGAAACGTTAACTGATAGTGATCTTTCTGGTCAACGAACATTGAATTTCAACTTCTGCTTTTTACATAACTATATTTATATCATAAATGACGTCGCCAGCGTGATATAGCAGAGTGACACAGTGTTCTGTATATTTAAATTCATAATACAAGTAGTATATTCTATTCGTGTTCATTCAATATATGATATATCCCATTTTTAGACTGATTCAAAATGAGAATATATTCTGAAAAGGAAGATGATTTTCTGAAAAACGAATAAGCCAATTTTGAATGGCTTTGAAAACTTTGCAGAAAATGGAGCATTTGCTTTTTAATCACCATCTGCCTAATAGGCGTCAAATGTTAATCTGTGGTGAAAAGGATTAATTTGACCATTAGGTAGTATTGATGAAACATGAATTTAAGAATTTGGAATACACAAGCTGACTAAAGCTCTGAGGAACACCTGTGTTTCGCTATCACTAATAAAGTCATTAACTGATAACTTTTTGCGACTTTACTATATGAAACGACTTCTGAAATCTGAAACAAACAGAATATCTAAAGATCAGCTGCCGTGTTCTGACACCTCGTCTGATCAGGGTCTGTATGTGTATTCATTTCAGAGCTACCGGTGTCGATTGTCGAGTTAACGGTGTCTTTCTTCAGGGACTTTACTTTTTTGCAGCAAAAATCTATAACAAATATTCGGCTTTCGGAAAAAGTCATTTTTTATTTTATTAGTTTTGTTATTTATTTCGTTAAAATATTTGATCCCTAACCAGTTAAAACCGACTTATGTTTTAATCGTGGCGGCGAAGAGTTAAGAGTTCCCTCGGGAGAATTATTCATACAAACTGTTGTTGTGCTCGTGTTCAAGTCGGTAGTATGGGATCTCTAAATGCACGAGACAATTTCTCGTTCGTAAAGAGCTCTTCAAAATCGGATAGTAATTAGATTATACTTCCAGAACTATCAAACTATCAAAGTGAGTATCATGGTTTATGATATTTTCGATGATGACAGGGGAACGTAGGTGCGTATAATTTGAAAAAAAAATTGAGTTTAACTTGCTATGGCAAGATGAATGAGTATGCATCATATATCCTATATTATCTTCAACAGTATTATAACATGTAATAGTGTTTAACTCGACATGTTTGCCATGATTTATCTGAAAATTATGCACACTTTTCATATTTTGGTCCAATTTTTAAGAATGTTGTTATGGCTACCAAATCGAAATATATTGCACCTTCCTGGATAGATATGTGTGCCATAAAAACTGAATTAACAACCATGAAAGGCAATATTGAAATTGTCCAATCTAGACAACAGGTCATAGATAGCAAAATTGATATATTTGAAGAAACACTTGATCAAGTCTCCTATGCGGATGAAGTTTCGCAACAAGAGGTGGAAGAGTTAGCTTTTCGATATGAGCGTCAATCTGACTATTATCAATCTCTTGAGGATCAAGTTGAACTGATGGAAACTGAAAGTCGTAAATGCAATTTAAGAATCTTCGGTATTCCTGATAGTGGACACGAGACAGACGGTGGAACAATTTCAGTGGTTGCAGGTAAAGTGTTGCATCCGGTATTTAATGAAACTGGTCATGACAATTGTATTGCGAGTGCTAGGAGGGTTGACAGAATTGTGAATGGCAAACCAAAAATGGATTTCCTGAAGTTCAAAAGTTTTGAGGATTAATTAAAAGTTCTCTAAGGTCGTAACACCCTTCGTGCAAAAGGCATCCAAATTGCTAATGACCTGACTAATAGACAAAGACAAACTTTGAAGCAGCTTGACGAACAAGGATATCGTGGCTACTACAAAGGTAGCAAGTTGCTTAAAGTTCCAAAAACAGTAGGTAAAAATTCCCAAAGAGTACAACGGAGAGGTGTTAGGATTCTTGCCCAAAGACTTTCAAATAACAATACCCCCAATGCCCCAAATGTACCACCTCAATCCAATACTATTGATGAACACTTGTAGGATAGGAATGTGGCCAATGCCCAATTGGTAATCAGAACAAAATATCATTCATTGAATGGAATATTGAGTGTTTAAAAAACAAAATAAATGATACATTGTTTTTAGCATACTTAAAAAACTATGACATTATTGGGTTATTAGAAACATGGATAACAGATATTTCTATTGTCGAACATCTTTTAGATCGTTATACATGTTACTTTTGTGCTGTCAAAAAATCACTCAGAGGTGGACGAAACTTAGGAGGAGTTATTGTTTTCATTAGGTCTACATTAGTTGCATATACAAGACGTATTAATACTGAATTCAGATTTGGAGTTATGCTTATCCTTGACAAGAATTTGTTTGAAATTGAGGAAGATTTACCATATGCATGTGTACACTTGCCTCCTCAGAACTCGCCATTTGATGATGATGATTCAGGGGTTGATTGTGTGAAAACCGCAATTATTCAAAACTTCGATGATTTTCAAAGATGTGATATTCTTATTTTAATGCCAGAACAGCAGAACTCGATGATTTTGTTATGATAGATACTAACATTCCTCATTTTAGATTATACCAATCATTTGTTGGCGATGATGTTACTTTACCAAGAACTTCTAGTAATAAAATTGTAAATAAATTTGGTAAGCAACTCTTAGAATTTTGTAAAAGTTATAACATTTTTCTATTGAATGGTCGATTCGGACCTCGTTCAGGAGATTTTACATATGACTTTTGATATTGATGACCAATCAGAATGTACACATCTCCCTCTGATCTTGAACCTTGTACATGACAAAACACAGGAAAACACAACACCGGCTATGTTTGATAAGCCTGATACTTTCATTCTTGATTATAAGCTTTCTGATAGAAATGAGGTAGATCACTTTAAGTCAAACCTAGTTAATAAGATAATAAATGGGGATTTTGAATCTATTAATGATAATTTAGACCACAGTGATGTTTGTATTGACGATGCTGTAAACACGTTTGAAGAACTTATTTTAGATTGTTGTATAGTACATCGGAAGAAAATTAAGAGCACTTGTTTTGTTAAGAAACCCCCTCGTAAAGTTTGGTTTGATAAAGAATGTAGTAACTTAAGGCTGGTAAAGAACCAGTGCCTTAGAAAATTTAGACAAACAAAATCAGTACTGGACTTGAATGCTTATACATCCGCTAAATCAGAGTTTAGAATGCATTGTCAGATGAAACAAAAGAAATATAACAACCGATTACTATCGAATATTACTGCTTCGATTAGTAACTCTAAGCAATTCTGGAACACTATCAAAAAAGTATCAAACAAGTCAAGCAGTACTTCTAACATTTCAATACATGAGTGGTTTGAGCATTTTAAATCAGTGTTTTCAAATTTAGACAACTCAAATGAAAACAGTGCCACCAATGTTGGTGTTGATGAAAGTAATGACAGCAACGTTAATATTGATGACATTGATGGTAATACTAGTGATGGTAGTGAATCTGGGAATGCAAATAGGAATGATCTTATCTCACTAGATGAATGTGAAAATATTCTTTTTAATAGTGACATAACTGATGATGAAATTAAAACTGTTATTGGTGATCTGAAAAAAAACAAATCTTCATCCGGTTATCTGCGAGCAGAGCATTTATTAAGTTGTACCGATTTACTTGTTCCTTTTCTACGTAAACTTTTTAATTGCATTTTTAAATCTGGGATATTCCCAAAACAGTGGTCATATTCACTGTTGATACCTGTACATAAAAAAGGTCCAATTACCAACCCTGATAATTACAGAGGCATAGCACTGTTAAATGTTCTCAGCAAAGTGTATGTTAATGTATTAAATAAAAGGTTAACTTTTTATAGCATGGCATATGACAAAATTGCTGAAGCGCAGGCAGGATTCCGATCCGGATACTCTACCACAGACAATGCTTTTGTACTTTATTCTCTTATTAACAAATACCTATGTAGAAAGCGTCGAAAACTCTATGTGGCCTTTGTGGACTTTCGTAAAGCATTTGACTCTGTGCAACATGTAAAATTATTCAAAGTCTTGCAGGATAAAAATGTCAAAGGTCTTCTTTTAGGGTCAATTAAAGCGATATACAGCAATGTCAAGGCATGTATTAGATCTGGGTATGAGTTTAGTGATGAGCTACAGTGCCCAGTTGGACTACGACAAGGATGTAATTTAAGCCCAATTTTATTTTCTCTCTTTATCAATGAATTATATGATGAGATTTCATCTTCTGGAATAGCTGGCATACAGTTATTTCCCGATCTGATCCAGATTTTATTGTTACTT
>JAULCE010341173.1:0-10389 GCA_032359355.1 Macoma nasuta | reverse complement strand
TGTTATCATAATACCAAAATTCACGTGTTGATAATCGACCCCCTCTTTTAAATACCATAACTTTTGTTTTCCCAACACTTACCTGTAATTTGCTTTGTGTACAGAAATCTTGTAAAATATTAAACTGTTATTACTGTATAAAAACATTGTTGAACGTAAAACGCGTTGTTACTTGATGCAAAACGTGTTGCTACCGGAAGCAAAACGCGTTGTTGCTAACCACAAAACGTGTTACTACTGGACTCGTTTTTGTTTATTTACTTTAAATACCTATAGTGGGGTATTAGTAGATCTAAATGTTGTTGTTACTGGACACGTGTTCGTACATGTAAATGAAAGTATGTAAGAATGCCTCTGATTTCGTAGTATATACCGTTCAACGTAAGAAGATGAATGACGTAGAAGGAATTACGCCCGAAAGACAAACTTTTCTTGAAAAAGACGATACTCATTCGGACATGGCATTTACTCGGGACGCGCATACCTAAAACAGAAATTGTCTACTTTTGTCAAATGATTATCGTGTGTATTATTAAAATCGCCTCCGTCGTCAACCTCTCTATACAAAACGGCTCCTCCGAATTGTGGATCAGCTTACTAAGTAGTTGTATCAGATACGCCTTACCCAATCCTAAACTCAAGAAATAATGATAACCCTCCCTTTTGAACCGTGTTCTAGTATGTGTTTCTCTGGAAAGACCGGGACGGGCAAGACTCGGTGGTTGTATAAGTTCTTGAAACATCTGAAAGGCATGTATAAAGACCCTCCAGTCCATACCCTGTACTGTTACGGCATCTACCAACCCCTCTTTGATGAGATGGTGCGCGAACTATCTCGTTTTACGGCGAAAAAGGGTCTCCCTTCTTCGGAAGAGTTGGAGGATTATACCAAAAATCGGGAATATAAATTGATCTTGCTCGATGATCTGATGCACCAAGTCGTTCAACATAAAGACATGGAACTGTTGTTTACCCAAGGCATGCATCATCGGTGTGTGGGCGTTATTTTAATTACTCAGAATTTATATGGGAAAGCATGCCCAAACAATAGCCCTAAATACCTAGTACCTGGTGCTCGTGGGCATACTAGGGCGTCAGCTATACCCGGGGAAAGTCAACGGACTTATGAAAGCCTATCCAGACGCTTTAACGTATGGCTATTTCATCGTGGACATGAACCCCCATGCCGAGGACCAATATCGCATTCGTACTCGTATTTTGCCTGGTGAGGATCCACTCATCTACCGACTTACGTAAGAATAGAGGAGTACATAAGAAGACACGTCAACATGGGTGACTTGATTAGACAACAGCGTTACTTTCTACAGTTGTTTGTACAGACCAGCTCAAAGCAGAGAAAAGTGTTGTTAGACACGGTGACCAAGCCTCAGCTGAGAGTCTTGAGCGAAATCAACCGAGGTAAAGTGATGTTAACGCTGTCAGAACAAGCGCAACTTAAACGTGACAGGCCCCTAATTCATATTCTAGGAGACAGGAAATTGGGATACAAACACAAACAGAAGCTGGTTCGGAATAAATAGAGCGCGTTACGTCTATTAATCAAGATTTCGGTAAGCTTTTTGGAGTCTGTTCAACAGTAACATGGAGAAACTGGTATTGGTGTCACATGAAAAATACTAATGAGTATTAGTGTCGAGACAGATGGCACCCCCGCCAGGCGCTCGGGAGAAACAACTGGAAGAAAAATTACATTTAAAAATCACACAGAAGCCCCGGAATCAGACATTACAGAAGAAGGTAGACTGGATCTCATTCTAAGAATATCTACATTCACTCTCATTGTAAGAATATCTACATTCACTCGCGTAAATGTCAGACTGGAAACGGTATCATCTCTCTTCCATTTATTTCGATGCCAAGCGTCCCGAAGAGAAATTCAAGATCGGAAGACGTCAGATTCAACGATGGCTTCAAGATCAAGAAGCTTATTCGATGAAAAGAAGGGCCAGAAGAAAATTCACGAGATCTAGAGTGATTGTGGAGGAAATCGACAGTATGTGGGACGTCGATTTAATGGATATGGTCAGTCTAGGCAAACACAATGACTAGTACAGATACGATCTTGTAGCCATTGACGTATTTTCGAGCTATGTCTGGTGCGAACCGGTTCGAAGTAAGCAAGGGGCCGACGTGGTAGTGGCTGTAGAACGTATAGTATCGAACTCGAGACAGCACAAGACAGTGAGGACCGATAAGGGTATGGAGTTCCAATCAAAAGAGGTGAACAAGTACCTCCAAGGGCAGCATATTCATCATCTGTATGCCCTTAATACGGAAACTAAGGCTAACTACTGCGAACGGGTGACACAAACGTTGAAACACAAGCTGTTTCGGTACCTGTTGAAGCACAATACCAAGCGCCATATAGACATCTTGCAGCAGACAGTCCACAGCTACAATCATACGCCTCATCGTAGTTTGGGAAAAACCCCAGCATCCGTAACCAAAGACCGAGAAGGAGAAAGTCGTTTACAACAATATCTGCTTAGAGCTAAATCCACCAAAGTACCTTCCCGTGTGAAAAACTATCGATACAAAGTAGATCAGACGGTACGTGTTTCTCACGGCAGAAGCGTATTTGATAGACAGTACTCCCAGAAATGGAAGGGAGAATTGTTTACGATTGGCAAGCTATTCAAGAGAGAGGGCTTACCCATGTACATCTTAAAGGACAGGTCGGGCGAACATATAGAAGGTAGCTTTTATGAATTGGAATTGCAGGTTGTCAATGTGGATGACACTACGGAGTATCGGGTGGAAAAGTTATCAAAAACGCGTACGAGAAACAAACAAATAGACGTGTTAGTGCGTTGGTTAAACTGGCCTCATAAATACGATTCGTGGATTCCCGAACAAGACCTTAAACATTACTTCTAGATCACGTGATAATGTGGCTATATCTATACAGGAGATATACCAAATGTGTCATTGTGTGATGAGTCAGCAAAAACGTAGTATCATGTATATGATCAATGTGGTGTGCAGCGCCAATTTATGGCGTGTCGTGCCCCTGAGAGAGTTATGTTATCAGCTTGAGAATGCCCGTTACGAACCATCACGCTTTCCGGGGCTTATCTGGCAACTTGAGACCATTGGAGGCAACTGTCTTATCTTTTCCAACGGAAAGATTTAATGTCAAGGAAAAGCTAAAAGCTTTGAAGAAGGTATTCAACGACAGAAACAATACGCACGATAACTGCAAAGACTGGGACTGCCAGTAGAACTAAAGGAGATCAATGTCATAACAGTATTCGCCTTCCACACCCTCAGTAGTGATCTCGATCTGAAAACCCTTGCCAAACAGAGACAACTGATCTACGAGCCGGAACTGTTCCTCGTAGCCATCCAGAACAAGGTGGAGTCACATTCAGTTGCTTTAACAATGGGAAAATCGTGATGACGGGCAGTAAGACCGCATCTGATGCGAATCAAGTTGTTACCCATACCTTGTTAGAGCTAGAACTGTATACACGGAGTATGTAAGAAGGGAGCCACCATTTAGAGATCAACCAACATGGAAAATTCTAAAGTCAACGGCCGTATTCACTTTTTACTCTGCTTGAAGAACGAATCCGTATCAGAGCGGAAATCGGCGCTTACCAATATCACATCGGGGCAAGTGAAAGCGATCGGTGTAGTGGCCGAACGAGTGGTCAACAGTGTGTTGTCTCCCATGAGACGAGACGTTTACCTTTTTCGCAGTCTAAGGACGTGTCATTTACCAGAAAGAAAGATCTACTTCGCCACAATCATTCATTGATTCCCGTACTACTGAGAACAACGTATCTCATTCAAGTCATCCTAGATGAAATCAGAACAACGCGTGAAGAATAATTATGTGCGAGTTCACCGAGAATCCGAAAAGACTGTGTTACATCCCGAAAGGGTTGGGGCCAATGCCGACACGATTTTAGTAGTAAGGTGGACGTACGAAAGAAGGCCAGAGTCAACGAAGATTGTAAGAATGAAAGACTTGTACTTGTATCTGCATAGTCGAGATTCTCTACAACTACATAAGAAGAATACTCCATCCGAGTGTTGGATCCAACTACCGAAACTCTATTCAATTGAAGGTCAATTGGAGTGCAGGTTAATCAATATTTCGTTGGACTGCGATTTCACACCGAAAAGCTCCAGACACTTCCTGTGTGGCGATTTCGTGGAAGAGTCTTGCGTCAGAGAGACGTCACTTCCGGTTCTCAGACATATCGAACTGACATGTCGGTACAAGAAAGTGAAAAACGAATCAAACACTCACCCCATTTACGTCCCCATCAAAACGGGTCAGTTACATACCATAAGACTACGCATAATCAACGAGAATTTAAAATCCATCGTGTTCAACACGAACGACTTGTACTGTGTCCTCTATCTGAAAAAGACATGGGCTCTGTAGAAGTGTTTGATTACCAACAAATGAAATGGGTTCTGTATGTGTCTACTCCGGAAGACGTGGACAAATACTATCAACGGATGTGATATCGGTTAGGCCTCAGGACGCATGGACACTCTGCCATGGCTATAACATTGAGAGACACGGAAAAAGTGGAGAAAAAAGTTAAAAGAAACAGATAATAAACTGAAACGCATGGAAGAGCGAACCCCCGAAGTCAACCAAGACACCGATTTGGCTGGAGCCATAGAAAGAGCTCAGTCCGAAGTAAAGCGAGAACGTAAGAAGGGGAGAGAGAGTAAGAATACCAGGGTGTTTCTATCTAAAGGTTATCGAAGGCTCACCTATAAATATGGATACCTTACCAGAATTGTCAATGTTTAAACCCGCAAGGAGAGACACCTCTTTACATTCGAGAGAATTTATTGAATACGGACCCTTTAATCATATAACAGACTTGGCCGCTTTGGATTTTAATATACCCGCTCAATCGTCGGCTTAAATAGATCTGGAACGGAGCGTCCTGGATGTTAAACTGAGGCTAGTGAATGCGGACAACACACCGGTGGACTCCACCATTGTGGTGGGCCTCGTCAATGTACCGTTACATGCTCTCTTCAGTCAAATCGACATGGCCTTTCAACTCAAAATCATTGGGGTAATACTTACCCCTATAAAGCGTACATCAATACTTTACTCAAGACCAACAAAGACTTACAGGCCAGTAAACTCACCAGTCAACTCTTTTCCAAGGATACCGGAAAACACCTCAGATGCCAAAACTGGCCCCAACACTGGTCTGTTTGTTAGGTAAGGTAAAACGATGGAATGACAAGTGGTGGACCTGGAAGGACCCCTTCACTTGGATATCTTTCAGCAACCCAAATTATTGATTAACGAAGTTCATCTCGGTATCAACTGTATCCCAGTTACAACTCCTTCAGACTCATGTCTGACAATTTGGCCTTGGGAGAAAATGTACAGATTGTGGACGACGTGTTTAAACTATGCGTACAACGTCTAGACAACACGGTACTATTGTCTCATCAAAAGATGATTCAAGATCATCCTGCGACCTACCCCTACCTCCGTATCGACATCAAGACCATCGCTCTGGCTTCAGGGCAGTACAGTTATAGCATAGACGACTTGTTTCAAGGCTCATTCCGGAGTAAACTCATTGTGGGATTGGTGTCCAGCGAAGCTTACAGCGGCAGTTACAAGAAAAAACCGTTTAATTTTCACCATTACGACTGCTGTTCGTTAGGATTCTATGTGGATGGAAAATCTTATCCCTCTCACCCCTTACAACCCAACTTTGAGGCCGGGCATTTTACTGATTGTTACAGAACGTTGACCCACTTTAGAGAAGACATCAACATTACCCGTGACGACCATAAGAAAAGATATTGTTTGTACGTGCTCGACATTGACTCGTACTACTCGTTCAACACCAAACGTAGGGGTCACTGTCGTCTAGATATCAAGTTTGCAAAAGCCCTAACCGAAAGCGTGACCTTGATAGTCTATGCCACTTTCCCAGAAATTCTCAGTATCAACCAATCGAGAGCCGTATTTGTCAGGTGACGCGTGTATATAAGAAGGAGTGTAGAACGGTCATCATGTTTGGACTCGTCTTCGCATGCGTATCTCTTGCGGACGATTACTTGTGGTGGTGAACTATACATAAATTGCAAAGAGAAGCCAGAGACGCGGCGGATCGATTTGTGTCGTCTTACGAAATACAATATCGGAAAGAATGAATACCTTAGAGTTGCAACAAGCCTTTATGAACAATCCGAGCACACAAATTCAAACGGGTAGTGTGTGCGCCATGGACCAACTCCCTAGCACAGTGCAACAACGACCCAAACTCTACACTGTCAACAGTCAAGAGAGTCATAGACCCGGACAGTCATGGTTCGCGCTCTACTTTCCTAAAGTGGGACCCGCGGAATGTTTCGATTCCTTGGAACAGACACCTCAGTATTATCATTGGAAATCGGAACGGTTCCTGAAGACTCAAGGAGGTATTATATATGTAACCGAAGAAGAGTTCAACAACCGGGAACCAAAACCTGCGGACAGTTGTGTGTATTTTTTTATTATCTTCAACATCGGTGTAATGGACGAACTATGCGTCAGATCCTAGGTGATTTTGACAAGACCAATCTCGACTACAACGAAGACATGGTCACAATGATGGATGACATTGATCTACTGTGACTTGTGTATAAATAGGTGTACATATAGAGGGGGTGGATGGGGTGATTTGAGAGGTGGTACCGCCTTTCCGGTCACCGAGCGTGAAAGGGAAGTGAAACTAAGCGTACCACATATAAAAAGAACTTAGATATACATGTATAATTATTTTTTTCTGTAATACATATATCTATTTACATATACAGTAACAATACAGTTATTTAGAATCTTTTCAAAAAGGAATGCGAGTCCATAAGTGGTTGTCCTATAGTCGACTGTACAGGTTGAGGGGCTGTTGTTCCAAAGGTAAACCCTTTGGTCGCCACACGTGTATCAGGGACGTCCAAACCTCGGTTCCATCCAGTAATATTCAAGTAGTCACACTGAGGGCTCCATTTGTAATGTTCTTGCCAGGGATCGTCAGTAGGTTCCCAGTCTTTTAAATGTAGACCGCAGTGAAAGCAGGTCACTTTATCCCCTTTGTCCGAGTGGACGAATCCGCATTTAGCTAGTCTGTATTTATCGGGGGTCATCTGCTTCGGCCACGCGTCGAGCGTTTTTAATCATGCGTCATAATACTTGTACGCAGTCATATCGCGGCACGCGTCGGTCACGTTCATGACGATGTCTAGTAGAGGAGTGACTGTAATCTCCGATACGTCAAATTTATATATCGTGGGTCACTAGTTTGACCAATCATTAGAAGTACATTCTGGGCACTGGAGCGCCCCGTCCTGGTTCATATGGTCGTTTTGTAAGTAAAAGGGCACCAACGCCCCAAGTTCAGGTATGGTCTTGTTTATCTCGGGTACCAATTCTTTTAATACGTTGTATTCGCTTGGTCTCAAGCAGATACCCTTTTTCGTAGGTACCACTGTTTCTTCGGGTTTCCAGTACTGTCTCAGGTCTACGCACTTACTGCCTTCGTCGATAGTGCAGTGACTGTTGTAGGCTTTCTTGTCTGCAAGGGCTTGGTCCACACACTTCACATAGTCAACCCAGTTCTTCCATCTCATCAGGGTCAAGCTAATGCCTTTCTTGGTCGGTATGCCATCGTTCCACTCTCTCCACGCATAGCTCGCCTTTCCATTCCTTCACCTCCACGTAACGGTCGTTGCCCAGGTCGAGTTTGCATCTAGACAGGGTGTCGGTGCGTATTCTGATTTCAGAATGATGAGATGGTCATGTACTCCTCTTATATACGTTTTTCTTGACCTCGTTTTCAAACTGGGCCATATCATTGGTGACTTAATTTTAGAAATAAGCGCATCCGTTAGATAGGGTATGCTATTATTTCTTGCTTTTGTAGTTTTTGCCACACAACTTTATCCCGAAAGCTTTCTCCTTTTTCGAATACTTTGAAGCCTATACTAAAACTAAAGTCTTTTTCTAGATATATCATTTGAGCTCTTTCATAATTATGTCAGGTGTATCGAGACATGCCTGTATGGATGTCATCATTGTAATACTATCGAGAAACGCTGAGGCTCCCTTGAATTATTCTGGAAAAATGAGATGTTTTTCGAACTCATGATATGACACGGTAAAGGCAATGATAACGAATGGGGACATCTTACCTTTTGTGTCACTGGGGTGTATTTGGTCGAGTCGAGACGTGTCTGTACATGACCTCATAGTTTAGCGGGCACATCCGCCACAGGCAAGTCATTTGTTGATGAGACGCGGACCAGGACGGAGAGTGTCTGACCCTGATGACCTCTACATGATTCGAGACCTAGATCGCTTCTGTATGTTTTCTAGGTTTAAACAGTGACGTCACGCACCCTTATACGCAAATAAGATACTCTGTTAAGCGGCCGTCTAACCTTCTTCAATATTTAAATCTTGAAGAAGGCCAAGAGGACGATAATTTGATACAGAGTTTGATCATTGTTGTTATTATATTTTACTTCCCTACGGAGGACATATAATGAAATTTATAAACCAGGAAATTATACCTGAACAGATTTCCGAATGAGAACATGTAGTCCGACTTGCCAGTTGATTGTAGAAGTCCTAACTTTTGTAGCCAGTCTTGAACAGCTCCCGGCTTCTTCTCTGGTTCCTTGTTCTGATCAGCTGGCTTTTGGGCTGGAACAGATAAGAACGAAAACCGTTTGTACGCACATTTGTTTCAGTGCAAAGGTCAGGCTTTATTTAGCTTTTAACCCAATACCTCATATGCTATATAAGACGTATCCACGTGGAAAAATTAGGATGAAAAGGATACATAACATGGACAAAAGTTAAATGCATTTTGTGATCAGTTTTGACAATATTGTAGAGAGTGAAGAATTTGCTCGAATCATGGGAGAAAAGGGCGCTTCTAATAAGTTAAGGTTTAAATATTAAGTAAATATGATGAATATGTATACACATGCATTTTTTAATCAATCAAAGTGATAAATAGTTTCGATTTGGATCAGAAGCCACCATTTTCGCCAGGAACATGCCATTCAAAATGTGGCAGCCTCTAAACATAAAGTGCATCAAAATAGCTCTAAAGCACTTTTCTTACAAAAAGGGGAAGCGGCGTTTGCCGCAAGTCATCCGACTTTAATTGTGCGGTCTTAACAAATAGCACACTGTACATCATAGGTTATTTTAGAATCCTTTTCGAAAAACATTATTCAAAGGACGAATATCTCGGATAAAGGATAATCCAAATATTTGAAAGTTAGATAATTGTAATGGAAAATAGTGCATTTATGACTAGCAACTGCTCCTTTTCATACAATGTTTTAACACGTCGTTTGCCACAGAAGCGTCATACGACGTTTCCGTGATATTCAGGGTTAACGAAAGGACGATTGATGGTACATATTTAACGTCAATTGATGCTACAAATTCAACGTTCAACGTCAATTTTTGGTACATATTCGATGTCAATTAATGGTAGTAATTCAACGACAAATAATTATAATTCATGGTACATTTTGAACGTCAATTAATGGTACAAATTCAACGTTAATTTATTGTACATATTCAACGTCAATAAATGGTACATATTTAAACTTCAATTGATGGTACAAATTCAACGACTGCTAATAGTACATGTTCAACGTCAATTAATGGTATATAGTCAACGACTATTAATGGTACGAATTCAACGTCAATAAATGGTACGTATTCAACATCAATTAAAGGTACACATTCAACAGCAATTGATGGTACAAATTCAACGTCAATTAAAGGCACATATTCAACGTCAGTTGATGATACAAAATCAACGTACGTTAATAGTACATATTCAACGTCAATTAATGGTACATATTAAACGTCAATAAATGGAACACATTCAACGTCAATTGATGGTACACATTGAACGTCAATTGATGGTACATATTCAACGTCAATTGATGGTACAAAATGAACGTAACTTTATTACATATTTAGCGTCAATAAATGGAACATCTTCAAATTCAATTGATGTTACACATTCATCGTTAATTGATGGTATATATTTAACGTCAAATGGTGGCACACATTCAATGTAAGTTAAAAGTACACATTTAACGTCAATTGATGGTTCATATCGAGGGTGTCGTAAAAAACCCTACGTAAGTGTCCTTTTTCAAGAAAGGGTACTTACGTCTGGTTTGAACAATACCGACAATATTCAACGTCAACTAATTGTACATATTCGACGTTGATTGATGACCAACTACTCTAGTACAGTAGAACCTGCGGTGGGTGTCGGCGATTCTCTCGTGCCCCAGGAGACGACGTGCAGGTTGCATAGGGAATACAGCATCAGCAACATGGACATGGAG
>JAULCE010341062.1:0-10390 GCA_032359355.1 Macoma nasuta | reverse complement strand
GTCCGCAAATCTCCAAAAACGGCGCGGTTATCCTCTAAATATAAGTATAAGTAAAGGCATTTGTGCAACAAGTATATACGATTTAGGAAAAGGAGATCAGAAGCATATGAATATTAACTGTGAACACTTGTAAGGTATTACTTATAGTCAAAACGATAGCGGTTTTGATCTTGATTATAGAATAAATTATCACCTTTCATACCGTATACTATATGTATAAACCTAAATCTCAAGTTGCTTTTATTACAGTATATACTTAACCCATCTGTGCCCAAATGTCTGTTTTATGACAAAAATCACAACGTATGTCTGGTTTGGCACACAATTCACCAAAACGACTTCCATTTTGCTGAATTCCAACCAAAAATGTAAAATTTCCCTAATTGACTTTTGATCCCATATATGGGATCGCGGGTGCAAGGGGATAGGGGTTTTTGAAAGTTGAGTATTCTATGAAATAAAGGGAATCAATAGAGATACCACAATTGTAATGCAATTATTGTGAAAATATAATAAGTGATTTATTGAAACAGTGGCTTATGTATCATTATATTTCAACTTATATTGAATATTCATATATGAATTTATAAAAATTAATTAACTGAGTCATGAAAATGACATATTGGCCATAAAAACTGTCATTTAAAGTCAAGAAACTAGCATCGAATGTCAAAACTACTAACATAACTGGAACACATCATAATGAATTATAATGCATAACTGAAACTGTGCCTTTTATGAGAACTGAGCCCTTTATAAGGTACTGATAGGCTGGCTTACATTTGCGAAACACCAACATTGCATTTTATGCATCTGTGTTTCGTTTTCATGCCACACAACGCACACTTCAGCTGAATCGTCCAAGTCTCAATGAAATGGTTTTACTTATCAAAGCGAACATCGATTGACACCCTCTTGGCATTGCTTAGGAGTCCCCGTGGTCGTCCAGATCCAAGACTTGGGGGACTTTTAGCCATAAGAGCTACAGCAATATCTCTACGGACAGAAAACAAATAGGCAAAATGTGGCCACCACCATTTATTAGATCGAATCGATATTCTATACTTGTCGACATTTTGATCCATACGGTCAATGCCCCCCAAAGTGTGGTTGTTGATGTTTGGCTGCCTAATATTGGCATGTGCCAATTCTGACCTTGATCAACGCCTTGTGGATTGAACTGGATTTGCACCAATCATGTTTGAAGCAGTATTTACGACATTGTTGTCGTTCCATCTGACGATATTTGTTCCACTTTTGCAGTCTTTGGCGTAATCAAATGTCTTACGGGGTGTGTTTTTCATTTCACTCATAGATTTGATAGGACAGTCTGCAGTGCGGTTGGCTCGAAGTGTACCAGTTCAAGCAATATTTTTCTGTGTTAAACATTCAACCAGAGGCAGTGATGTGAACAAATTGTCAAATGTCAAGTGGTAGAAGCTACCCTCCTCTTCTTGTAGCTCTGAGAAAAGATCTACTACTACTGAGCGACCCATACCAAGTCCTGGGTAAGCATTTTGCTTGCCGCGGGCGCCTTAGTAAGGATCGAATTGCACAGCATAGTCAAGAGGTGTTGACAGTACCCATACTTTAAAACCAAACCGTATAGGTTTTCCACAAATGAATTGTTTTGCACCGTGCCTGCCAAAATATGGGATCGTAGACTCATCTATGCGGAGGTTTTGTGTCTTTATGTAACTAAAGTAGAGACGAAATTTCTTATTCAGCAGGTTGAACAGGAGATGGGCCTTGTTGAATTTGTCTCCGCTGTCAGGGTTTCAATTATCACCAATATGCAAGTAGCGCATCATTTTATCGAAGCGATTTCTACTCATAGTTGACGATATGGCTTCATTGTGTGTATCTAGAAAGGCACGCAATTTATCTGACGTTGTATCAAAGGTATAATGAACATTCCTCTTAAATCTCTCTTTTTCCCTACTTCTTAGGTCAACTTTCTTCAATTCTCTCTCAGTTCTGGGGCTGTTGACTGCTCTTCGTCTCTTTACATAAACTTTCTTTGAGGCAGGTTTTGATCGTTTCCCTCCGTGATTTTTACATAGATCCGCCACTGGTTGCTCTTCATCTGAACAGTCCGAATGGATCGGATCAGCTTGGTCATCCTGAAAGATATACAAGAGGACTCGTGACACTGAAGTTTGTCTAAAAATTTGAACTTATTGAAACGAGGGAAAGCGAACAGCCAGCAAGCAGAAATATTTGGCAAATCTTTAGATGACATAGTTTCTAATCTTTACCTACGAAATATTGACGTTATATTTACTTATCTGACTTTGAGGTACAATAGACACGCTAAAATATGCAATGATGAGGATACCTGTAGTCAGAAACAGAACACCAAGATTCCTGTGACTCCTGCCTGCTATCTATAAAATTCATATTCACCTGTTAAAATCTTATTCAAAATGAATAAACATTCTACAAAACAGTTAATACTGTGCTATAAATGTGCTTTTCGAAACCTTAAATAATACATTCATATGAATCACATTGCATACACATGTAACACTTACGTCTGCTTCTGACTCGCAATTGCCTAACTGTATGCGGAGCCCCTGTCGTCGGATAGTCAGAGTAGCACTGGCTTTGAGCTGATTTGGATTCAGATTGGAGGGGAACCCACATCTTCATCTTCAGGTTCCTCGTCAGTTTCTTCACTGACTGTCGGCGGGTCTATACATTTGCTTCATCAAATAGTGTGTCATCTTCAAGCATTGACAGTACTTCGTGAACATTCAGAGACCTAAACTCATAAAATCACCTTTATAATAACCTAAGTTTTACCATTTGTATTTTGTATATTTCAGATAATATGAACATTCAAAGTTGTTATTTAATAATGTTTTGATGAATAATTGTACTTTTATAACGTTTATTATCCGGAAATTGGAAAACAAAAATCCCTACCCTCTTGCTCCCGCGATCCCATATTTGGGATCACACTTCAAACAGGCACTACAATATCATATAAAGAAATCTACCTCAGAAAACAAATTCTAGCAGAAAGAAAAATAGTATGCCTAAATGAGTATATGCTGTTATAATGGACTTGTAAACATATAAAAGAATTTGGCACCCACCTTTTAAGTCTTGACATTCTGAATGTTATAACCATCTGCCATTAATAACAAGCTGCAAGTGGAGGAAAGTTGAACAAAGGGGACAGATCTAAAAGCATGTCATTCAAACATGCATATCTTTCGGTATACCAATACACGGGAAAAGTAAGAAAAATGAGAAATCCAATAAAATGATCGATCCAATATATCGGATCGTGGGTGCAATTATACTTAAATTAAATTGACGATTTGACAGGTTCCGCTCCGATTCGCTCCGTATCGGTTGAGGTTTATCTTGCGTAAAAACGGTTAAAAACTCTTAGAATTCGCATGTGATCTGGCTCGGTTCAGATTCCAGTTTCAATTATTTTCCGTACAGTTGTTATGTTTGTTGTTGAAATTATTACCAGGAGAATTAAATAAATTATTGCCAACTGTAAAAGTGTTTTGAATATGGACCTCTGGTGAAAACAACTCAGAATTCATGTTTACGACATGCGATGACACTCTTATTCTCTTTGTGTACATGACTGTTTGGCAGTTATAGCTATCTGATTATCCCTGTTTGACTCATATTATATAACTATCACACCCCATTGAGGGTGATATGTTATAATATCAACCCAAGAAAAATAATATCGACCGAGGATATTTATTTTATTATACCGAACATTACCGATAGATCTATTAATTTTATTACACCGAACATTAAATATAAAATTCAATTACTTTTGTTTGGTATTAATCGATGTATGCACGCCGACTTTATCACGCACAACTGGATGAATTGAGAATGAATTCATGCTCAATGCTGTGCGTTGTCGTTCGGCGTTCATACATCGATGAATGCCAAACATTTAAAATGCCAATGATTTCCAAATAAGCCGAGTTTGTTACATGTATCGAGGTAATGTCTCGCACATGTGAACCGCGTAGAAATACATACATGCATTTTATCCTCAGATGTTTTATGGATCCGATCTACCCTTTATTCGAATAACATCCTATATGCTAACTCCCCGTTGTGAAAAAGAAAAGAGCCGCTTTCATCGCCACAGTTTACGGTGGCGATTTATACAACGCCGGTACATATGCGGTGTGTACACAAGATGTTCCTCCGTTCGAAATGTCCAGGTCGCATTGTGTTTGAAGAATTAAGTGTTTACGACTTATTTGATTTGTTTGATTTATTGTGTTTTATGTGCTTGCGAATTTGATCTTATCTTTCAAAGCTACGGCAGAGACCATTGGAACAGTTAATTTAACCAAGAACATGTCTCTGATCTGACTCGGCGGCAGAAAACTGTTTCGTACCGATACGGTTTCTCTTTCGCCTTTACTATTTGTCAATGCATGACCATCTTCGGATACCCACGTCCGATGCATTATCATTCATCTAGCTTTGGTATCCGACGATGGTGCATAACCGGATAAACTGTTCCATTTAGGAAATTCATCATTGTAGTCTGAGAATGACTGGAGCGCTTTCTTTACAGCAGATTACCATCGTTCTGCACGCCTCGGTTTTTGTCGTTGAATCGCACTGTCCGAGATGATGTGAGGAAAATTTACCTGACGTCATAATGAGTTGCCTTCTTTGTATTTCGGTTAAAAATTGCAAAATACCCTTGTTGGTTGTCATTTGTGGTTATCGTTGCAAATGCACGCTTAGAAATAATTAAAAAATTGCCTATAATATAAAGTTAATGGATTATATCGCTTAAAATAATTAATTTACATATAATAGATATACCATGCAAATTTTCGAAACCATAAGGAAATTTATTTATGTGTACGTAGATTTATATAGCTGGTTTGAACCAGTTAGTTACGAGAGTAAGAGGTAAGGGTTGGGTTTGGTGGTGAGTTTGCTAGGGTGATATGAATGGTGAAGAAAATTGAACTGGCGTCACGGTGATATAGCAAAATATCTCGGGACGAACATATGGAAAATTAACATGGGAATCATGAGTGAGGTATAATAATTGAAATTATCGATTGCAAGCAATTAAAAATTAAAATTTGAAAGAGATGAAAAACAGAAATAAATGAATAAACCTTTGGTGTTCCGATGCCGCTTATAATTATATTGCAAATATGGACGACGCTGATCAGCCAACGCCATTCAAAGGCTTTTGGTTTGAGTTAAGAATCATATTAAAGCGTTTTGATTTTATTTCCCATATTTTTGTATGAATTGATTTTATCCAAATGATATGTCGTGAAGTTGTTTGAAGAATGTATGTACCATTTAAATTTTCTCGAATTAGCACAATTTCATCCAATATACTTACTTATTGTTCAATTAATCAAATTGAAGTATTGTTTCAGCTTAAGGGGTTGTGAAGATTTAAGACAAGCTGGTAATGCAGACCCTTGTAAGGACGAAATTCTGAAATGCTTTGCTTATGTCAAAGTTGTTCGGATTCGACGGAACGACATTGTTTTTGATTTTAGTTTGATGCAACAACTCAAATTATAAACTAAAGGGATTTCTATCCAAGAGCCATGCTAATCTAATATTCCATCAACCAAACATGTTTATTTAAAAATTCTTTAATTCAACATGGGGTGTTATAACTTAATTTGCTGACCTAAGCCATGCATTAAATGTATACAAAAATTCTGTAAACGGGAGATCCATCAAAAGCAAGAGAGCCAACTCATAGGGAGAAAATTGCAGACTCGGTTTTATTGAGTCTGTGCATGAGTAGTAATTAAAAATGCAACAATATTCATGCCCCTAGCACCGGTTTAAGCGGTATTAAATTTTTAAAACACATTTTCAACTCCGATCTGGAGGGACCAGAAAGTATAACAGCACTGAGAATGAAGTACGGGGCGACGTTTTACGGAAAGCCTATGCTAATAACAATATAATTTCATTTACAGTCGATTCTCGTAATGTCGACGTCAGGAGACCATTCTGATAAGTTCAAATAAGTTGAATTACGACGGGATATTCAATATTATAGAAATAATCCCAAACTTCGACACAGCTGTACAAAGTAATTGCTGATGTTTAATTTTCTGTCGTTTAAAGCATGAATTCGACTTGACCGATTTCGAGATAACGTCTGTATTTACCTCGATAAATTCACATACTAACATGTGAACTACGAAGAATTTTCAATATTTCACTGAAAATGAAATGCCAAGAGACGCGATCAATTTCAAATTTCACTAACACAGTTTATCATGTTTGACACATGCTCACGTCTGTAACATCAAGTAGACAAACATAACCATATTGGTTACGACAGTTATCCGACCGAACGAGATATCTGTTAGATTAAGAGTGTGTGTTGTCGCGCCACATTGTTAACTATCACCTGCAACTAGATAACGATCACATATTTCAACGGAAAGAAAACTGGGCTAAATTATTTTTTGTTTTTCTGAAGCCTCTTATCGCTGCGTCTTATCTTTGAGTGCACCTTTCGCTCTTTGCTATAGTGTTTTTTTCTCGGAGACATTGGCACGAAAAGAGTTTCCTCAAAAAGCTATGTAAATTTAAAGGTGCACTTTCACAGCCAGCGTTTTATGGAGATGTGGTAGCAAGTTTCGGAAAGTAACAGGAAACTTTCATACTATGTTAACCTATTAAGATAATGTTATAATTATGAAACAAAATTCCAGCGCACTGCATGTTTGATGGCCAACTCCTTTACAGTTGGCCATCATGTTTCCCTCTTCGCTTGCGCGATGACAGGCTGGTCATAAATACTTACAAACAACAACCTCTCAAAGCCGGAAGGAGAACGTCGCATTTTCGTATTTTGCTCGGTCTGTTAAGTCTGTGTTATTTTTATAGTTACTCTGACTTCAGATAAGTCATTGAACACATTGGTGATTGGCGGAACCAGTAACATATTTGAGTTTTATTAGTCTATGTTTTTACATGCATTTTAGAACTGTTTTTGTCATCACTACCGCTGTGGAGTTGGACGAGGAAAACGTTTATTTACACTGTTCGTCAGATGGGGTGTTGTTAGGATAAGAGTGACGTTCGGTGCCCACAATCCGGTTTAAGCCCCCAGTGACGTGTTTTTCCACTGATCGTGCCAAGGCGATAACTCCTTTCTTCGCCAAAGCTTTATGACTGTATTGTGTCTTTGTTTGTCTTCTCTGTAAGTGTGTGTGGTGTATATATGTAACTGTTCACTACGATTATTGGGCCACACTACTGCCATGAGACTTAAACGTCAGTATTGTTTTAGTAATACACACTGTAGTTTTATAGTGTCGGCGCAGAGTATTATTCAATTCATTGAGCTTCTCATCAAGAGTTGTTTATTTGTAGTTTTATAGTTTATATTTATATTTTATTTTGTTTGTTTTAGACCAAAATATATAATGTTGTCAGAATTTTCTACGCCGACATTGGTAAAAACTAGTCATGTCATGACGTCAAACGACTTGGTTTGACGTCATCATTTATACTTATGCAGCCCCTATGATGTTTTTTTCTGCAATTCAGGCGGCTTTAGGATTTGTATGTTACTGGCCCTGCTAGTCTTCTTTGTTTACTTTTATCCACAAAGAATATATGAAAATCTAGGCAAACAATATGCGATTTTTGAATTATATTGAAATCATTGTGAGAAATTAAGCATTTGCTCGCTACGAGTAAATGCTCTGTTTCCTCAATGTTTCTAATAACCAGTAATACGGGCGCTAAATGCGCTACTATTGAGGAAAGGGTAAAGCACGCGGTGTTAAGTATAGTACATTCCACTCACCACCTGCCATAGTATTAACACACGTTGCTAAAAACTGTCTTGATTTAGTTATTTCTTCATATTGCATACAAATATAGCACCGAACGTGCTTTAAAAAGATAATAATACTTGACAACGATATAGACCAATGACAGAGTCCTCTGATATTGGTTTACCTATGACATATACCTAAACGAAAAAACATAATGATCAGAAAAATACCTTAATATAAGAATAGCCGTTGAGAGAGTCTATACAAATACTCAGCACCTCTAATCTTTTCAATCGGTTCAGCTACATAAACAATGATTGATAGATTTTATGGGCATGGAAAGAGTGATCTTTTCTAAGAAACATGTTATTATTTTTCTTCATTCAATCATTAACACGAATGCAAAATCTAGTTACTGTCAAGTCGTTAGGTGGAACGTTTGGAAAGGCAAAAATCAAGATTTTATGTCGCTGACATGTCCGTTGTTGAGTTTAATAGTTTGTGTCAGTGTGATTTTGTCTACGTATACTTAATATGTCTTGTATAGACTCTCACTCAACCGTTAAATCCGCTCAACCCTTTTATCTTCATACAGACATAATGGTTGCCCTGGTCGTTGATATTTAATGCATCTCTAAAGTGAAATTCTTCATTCAACTCTTATGCTATCGAAACAACAATAACCAGAGTGTCACAATTCCAACACTTTTAAGACTTTATTGGTATCTCTAATACTAATGTCTTTATTGCGTCTATTTAAAAAGAGTATATAGAACCAGACAATGTCATAGTAATCCTGCTTTCAGAAAACAATTCATGGACAAATAGTGAACACCATAATCATATTGCTCATCAAGCTTGATCGGGATTTTAACATTGGCATGTCTCACTGGTCATTTTCACTTTCACACTTTTAAATTTTAAAATGAGTCCGTCCGAATTTTAGAAATATTTAGCCATTCCTCGGGTTGACCAATAACATACACTCAATACGTTAATGTTTACGGGAAATCACATGCTTATGGTAGCATATATCAGTTCTGTGTAGAGTGCGTGGGTGTTCTGCAAATATCAATGGTTCACAAAAAGAATTTTATTTTGATGACTGCGATTCACATCGAAACCTTGCACCATGTAAAGTGTGAAAAACCACGCACGATATCAACTTACTATGGAATAGTGTAAATTAAGCAAGGGGAAAATTATCACTTCCTCCCGTTTGCCGAGAAGTGGATTGTGTAACACATAATTAAGTTAAAATATCTTTGAAAGTATTGTGTTAACGCATTCACCGCCTACCCTCAACCATAGTGTCATATGCAAACAGTTTGTATACGGATGATACGCCGAGTAACATGTAAAGATGTTTGAAACTCGACCAATGGTTTTACCAAAGATCGAGAAAGTGTGTTAAGTCTAAAGCGGAAGTAGAATGAATATAGCGCATGTGCTGAACCTGCCTGGCAGAGGAAGGGTAACATACAGAGAAGTAATTCGCTTAATGTGGTTTGCATCGTTAACATGGTAATTGTTTCAAATAACACGATAACTACACTTTTAATTAATACTCAGATAATTATATCGAAATTTCATTTGATGATTACACACGTTCTTTACTCCCAAAGAATGGTAAAATAACTCATGCAATGCTGACCATTTAAATCAACTTTGTATCATTTGAATAAAAACAACCATAAAGACATTTTGAAATGCACTTCCTCTAGTATAACGCTGTAACTGAACTGACCGATGAGTGCTTATCCAGGAGTTCTCTGATCTGGGCGGCATTTTTTTAAATAGAGCATGTAACTCATTTATCACGTTCAACGGCGTCTGGAAGTGATATGCAACTATGAAGAAAACAATATCTATCACACAAAAATTACTAAGCAACTGGGTTAGCTTAAACCCGTACAACTTTCACCTTCAATTTTAAACAAGGAACCATTTTATGTCGTTCCCTACAATTGTAATGCATTACAGTCGTAGAATTCTAGCAAAGTGTTAAATTAATATACAAAATATGCATGATATGCCCGTTTTAAACTGACACTTCAGTCGAACCTTATTATCTGGATCCCGGTTAAGTTGAATTCAATCTAAAATAAAACCCATGTGTTTGCTTCGTAGTGGATCGTAGTTGGGGTGGGGGTATTTTCATTACCTTAAATTAATCAAAGTTCGAATTAAATTCAAAGTGTTGGGTTATTCAAACTAATAAAAATAGCCATGGCTTCGACATATCTAGTTTCGAATACATTTTTCTTTGTTAATCTCCGAAAAGAGCTTATAGTACTTGTACGTGTTCGGATGTAAACTGTATGCGATATAGTACTGTCCTTATGAAGAAGGTCGTGGGCATTTATTGCAATAATGGTCGATTAACATACTGTTCACTCTCACCCTGGCGCACAAATTATCGATAAAAGTAGGGGGTTTTACGGCCTGTCAATATCCGGTGTGATATTAATTAAGGGTTTGTCAAACATGAAATTGGATTTTTCGGACCGTAAAAAATGTAATGGCCAATTTCTTCTATCCCTGTTGTATATTATAAACAATGGGTACATACAAGTCGACTAAGCTAAATCAACGTA
>JAULCE010341061.1:0-17602 GCA_032359355.1 Macoma nasuta | reverse complement strand
CTGGGGCTACACTGTTTGCTATGTCGGAGTGCCGTGACGTGGCCCATTGTGATTTATTGTCATAACAGGATATCAATATCAGAGCATATAGAATTGAATCGAATACGAACGCTTGAATGACACAATGATAACAAAGGATTACGGTATAAGGTTTCCTAAAAACGGTGTTGTATTAAATGAAATAGGTTCATATCATATGTATCCGGTCATTGTGTAAAAGTTTGCTGTTGCAATAATATAAATCTTTCCGGCCCAAACAAAATATTTACATTATTTTAATTACTCTTACAGTCTACAAACTAATCTAACATGGTTTAGTGCTGAAATCGTTATTAAGGTTTTTGAACACTTTCCCTCGCGATGCAAAGTAATTGGAAATATCTTATGATTATTGTCCGGAGTATTTTTTATTTTATATTCACACATAAAGCGAGTATTCAACACAATCTTGTTAAGGTGTTCATTTTTTCACGTAAACAACTGTTCAAAGTAATAAGCACTTCTCCTGGTTAAAATATTGTTGCTGCGAAATCATGGGAAATGTGCTAATGCATATTGGATTTCGATTGACAACATACTTTTCATTAAATAATTCCCAGCCCTTCTAGTGATGCCGTAATTAAATCCATAGCACAACACAAATAGATCCGTCAAATTGATTGAGTTTTCAGATTCTAACTTACTACGTTATCTCGAACTCGGATTAACCGATATCATGTTTTAACCCTTAGCCTGCTACGAAAATGTCGTCTGCTCAAATTATTGCCTGCTTTAATTTTTAAACATCGTCCGATTGTTTTAAAATTTACTGGACTTTTTGTCTGAGTGTCAAATAGCTTGGATCCAGATCAAACGCCGAGTTACACGGCATCTGGTCTAGATCCAAGCTATTTGAATTATCATCGTGGCCGCGAATCGCAGGCTAAGGGTAAATTTTTGTTGACAAAAAACATAGAATTTTGATTTATTGATACGAGCCGAGGGCTTATTTACCCAAACTTCGATTAATCCGAACTTTTAAAAAAGTCCTGGCAAGTTCGACTGTACACGTTTTTTGCTTAAGCTCATGTTATTTAGGCTACATATACATTACCATTGCGAATTGCTCTGTGTCTTTATTCATGGTATGATTTAGTGTAATCTGAAACGGTACATGACAAACTTTAGACACACCAACGAATGCTCGTAATATTCAATTGCAGCAGTTATTTGGGGTTCTTGCATTCACTTAGCAATTGAATGTTTCATATAAATTCAGTAGGTTGTCTGTTTCGGTGTTGCCAATATAGTTTACTGTTCCTATCAATAAGGTCTATTAGTGAACTAAAGTTGAACTACATCTTTCTTAACCATATACTTAAATGCTATGGTTGTATGCATAAGTCATACTACTTCACAGTTTATGAAACAATGTTTCTAGATCCCTTACATTTGACATGTCTATGTCAGTGCAATTCGCTTTAAGCTTTAAGCTTTAAACAAGTGAGTATCTGTGATTTCTTTTCTTTGAACACTTCATATAATATGATACTACCATGTTATGAGACGATATGAATTCGCCATTATAAAAGTAGATTTTATATTCCATGAGCAGAATTTGGTAAGCGTTGTATGCTAAAATGAAAAAAAATATGGAAATCCAATTGGAAATGACGTTCTTACCGCATAGTACTTTCACGAAATAATAATCCATTACATTCGATTCCGGAATATACTAAACATATTTGTACCATTCACACAATACACCGATTGTTTGGTTATCACAGTGCTCTTTTCAAGCAAGAATGTTTGCTAACTTTAAGTTAACCCTTTTGTTGACAAATTTGAAGTCAATGCAGCGCCTGGTTTGTTACTTTGAATTTAAAGAGACTTAGTTCTTCATGAAGTTTTATATGTCTTAAACATTTTTGCAAACTGAAACCAAAACCAATGGAATTGTAAGAGGTGTTGCTTTTTAGGACTTGATAGGTCTCCAAATATTGAGAAATTACATTTAAATGCATCATCATTTAAATATGAATAACTGTTATTTGCACAACACTTACATCTCATCTCAAAACACTCTTTGGACTGATCTTCTACAAGTTCTTTGAGCCAAGCAAATAATGCTTCTTCAACTGTGCTCTGTAGAATTGGAAGAGTACATTACCACTTAAGATACCACTTAACAACACTTGAGATATTGCTTACATAGTTAATTTTACGATGTATGTTAATAACTGTACGGTTGAGACGTTCGTTAGGTATATTCCAAACTCCGAATCAGTATAATATAGCAACTTGTACATACCTTACTGCAATTACACTTAATTATATCCTTACGTGCTATCTATTATATAATTGAAGTTGACGAAGCTGCTGGATGGGATTTGGTTGTTGTTTAACCACACTTCTATGTCAAAAATGTAATTTGAATAAACGGGCCACGTCACGCGAAAAAGGGCACTCGGACATATAAAGAAGCGCTGACTCAGCTCTTTTTCAGCACTATTGTTCCAGCCTCTGGTCACGAAATTAACCATTTGTATTCATTCAAAGGTGGAATTAGATGTCCTGTAGGATTTCAAACAGTGCAGACCCTGGTCTGGGGCTATACTGTTTGCTATGCCCGAGTGCCCCTTTTCGCGTGACGTGGCACATATGATTATATATAACCCTTTACCATTATTGTCGTTTGCAACAAGTGTCAACTCATCCTGTGATAAGAACTGAAGCATAAAAGAAACCAAGATATCATATGACGGTCCCAACTCCAGGCGTTTTGCTGTAAAAAGCAGCGTCTTGCTAGGAATGGAGCCTTCTATGTTGGCCTGTTTTGACTATGTTGACAACAAAACGTTGAAAACAACTTAACATATCTTGAAAAGCAGGAAAGGGAGACTATACTGTCATTCTTGAGAACTTCACCATTAGTAGTATCCGATTATAAAAAATGCACCTACGTGGTTTAAGAGTTACGCCGAACATTTCTTTAAAATAGCGTTAAGTTGACAAACACTAAAAACTTCTTCAAACAGCACGTAACAATCGATTTCCTTAACAATTCGCCTGCACGAAAATTATCGTCTGCTTAAATTGTCGTCTGCATGATTTTTAAACACCGTTCGATTTTAATCAAACTTTGCGAATTTATTGCATGGTTGTCAAGTAGCTTGGATCCGGATCAGACGCCGAGATTATCGGCGTCTGATCCGGTTCCAAGCGGTTTGAATTTCTAGCGAGGTCGCGATAATCAGGCGAAGGGTTAATCCGATACGGACGATATGTAATAAATATTTTAATCTCACTGCATCTTATCATTAGTTATATAAGCCAGTGGCCTGCTGCTTAAAAAAAGTCTGCTTTCCTGCTTCAACTTCCAACATAAGATATATCATTGAATGTCAAACAGCTTTGATCCTTGCCGAACGCTGAGTATCGTGACCTCTGATCTTTCTAAAATGTGATTTCATACGACTTGAACTTCGAGATAAGGGTAAGGTGTACTCGTATTATGTGTGCAAAGGTTTAACATACAGATAATGCAACAGTTAAATCTTATATTAAACAAGAACAACCACATGAACAGTACCCAGCCCATACTTTTGAACATATTGTTTTCCAAAAAGCAATCGGTTTTGTTAGCAATTAGTTGTCTAAGTATAAAAACTCGTTTTCAGACCTGGTCGCTCGAAATAATGAACTTGATGTGTGATATATAGGGTATGGGCATCACATTTTGTTTGTAGTATGTAAGAAAGTTATGTTCGCATAAGAAAAGGTGCAGACTTTTCAAAAGCATTCAGAAGGTTCCGTAGCTTAGCATTTTTCATGATGAGATATATAGTAGATAATTGTTGGTTTGCCAACTCAGGTTTGTCCCGGAAATAGCTGACAGTAATATGTCTTTTTTAGCATTCTATATAGTATACAGTTAATGGTTATTGCAGCGCATGTGTTTCCTCCATTGACGTAAATGCTAACAGGGCTAATCGAATACTGTGAGAAATAATGATGATGTATGTGATTGATTGTAAAACCAGACACGGATTGTTTTTTGCGGATTATACCAACTCCATGGTAAACAGAACGTTGTAACTGGCTGATGAAAACCGTGTGAAGTTATTTTATTGACAAGGAAGCCAGCATTACAAAGAAGAGGGTCATATTATCATATCAAATTATACTGAACCACGTATTGTATACTCCAAAACTTATCTGATAAAGCATACCTGCTACCTTATCTTAATTATAACTTTCATAAAACAGAGAATAAAATTCATTAATCGGTTTTGATCATACCATTAAATCATAATTTTGCTTCACAAATATCAGTAGAAAATGAAAATTGAACTTGTGTGACTGTTTACATAGAAACGAACGAATTGTTTAAAATTCTCTGTTTGTATCGTACGTCTTGTCATAGTACATAGTGAGCTCATGTTGAAATGTTTTATCGATAATTACTCTTGAGGTTTGGTAAGGCGTCAAGTTACTCATGTTAATTCAATTGTATTGCACAAACCACGTTTTTATTTTATGTAAGACTTGTTATTTCACCGTATATGCCTTAAACATTCAGACGGAATATTCACAAAATGAATTGAAACAAAATAGCTTCTGATAATTGGCCGACATCACAGAAAAAAGGGCACTCGGACAAACAAAAAAAGCGCTGTACTCAGTTCTTTTGCAGCACTATTATTCCAGCATCTAGTCACGCAATTTACAATTTAAATTCATTTAAAGGTAAAATCGGATGTCCTCTAAAACTGCAAACATGCAGACCCTGACAAGCCTCCACGTCCTTGACGTGGCGGCTGGTCTCGGGTTACACTGTTCACTATATCCAAGTGTCCCTTTTCGCGTGCCCATATATGCTGAACTAAGTTTCTAACGCAACACGAATAGCATCCCGCTTGGTTCAATGTACACGTATACTGTGTTTGGAAAACTAGTGTGTTTCTGCAAATGCATAAATCTTCTGTTTCTTTGGTATGATCCGTACACATATTTTCAAGACATTCATTAATAAACCATATGCCTAGTCGTTTGATTCTGAACACAACACTCATACTTATTAAATAAAATTGGATGCAGAAACACACATTCGTTTAACAACATCATCACTAACTCTTTTAAGATCATGTTGTAACTTTACGGCTACGTAAAAGTGCCATATGTTCCTGTAAAGCTTTATGAATTTACATCAGTTTTGTCATGAAATGGAATTATAAGCTCAATTTTTTTCTAAAAACATTGGAAAGTTATGGCAGTGCAAAAAACAAATGTAATATGGAGTCAGCGTCAGTAATTGTAGTAGTGCTTTAGTAATTAAAAAGGGAAAGCGTGACTGTTGCCTTAGAAAGTTTGTTCAGTATATGCCAGCTTAGTGTAATACAGACGAGAACAATGATATTAAGTCCGTTTTGCATAAAGCAATCGTTTGACGCCATCATCGCAACGGCGTTGTTTAACATCGCTTTCTAATCATATCACATGCATGTCAATTCTTCTGCATTTATTATGAATACGTCGACTTGCAAAGGCTTGCGTTATGTCATTAGAGTCCACTAGTTTCATATAAATTATTATGAATAAACATTCATGTTATACCCTTTATTTCGAATAAGGATCTAGAAATGCAAATAATTCAAGTCAAAGAAATGTGTGATAAACCATTACCCAATACGCGTCTTATCAGACGACGATATGGGCCACGTCACGCGAAAAGGGACACTCGGACATAGCAAACAGTGTAGCCCCAAACCAGCCGCCACGTTACTGACGTGGCGGCTGGTCTGGGGCTACACTGTTTTCAGTCGTAGAAGACATCCAATGCTACCTTGAAATGAATACAAATGGTAAATTTCGTGACTAAATGCTGGAATAATAGCGCTGAAAAACAGCTGAGTCAGCGCTTGTTTGATATGTCCGAGTGCCCCTTTTCGCGTGACGCTGCCCATATATGCAAACGACAATTTTACAAAAAGGATTGAGAATAACGTTCTACACAAATTCTCATACTTGTAATATATATTGCCTACTGATTCCCCATCATCGTTAGGTTGGAAATAAAATATCCATTAAAAGGACATTGCATGCTTTTTAATTTTATTGAAAGCATGAAGAAGATTCATTCAAAATTTGATGTAATTGCCTTTCCACCCTGGTTTATCTTGATTTATTTTCGGTTATCAGTCAATGTCATTTTCTTGACACGGACATGTCATGCTCAAATGCATATGGACGAATATAAATAATATGACTTACCAACCGGATATATATTTCATTCATAAACTCTTTCTTTAGATGTTGAATAAACGTGTATTTGCTTAAATGAAACAATTCGCAGAGTGTAACTTGCATCCAGCGATACAATTTACGTGCTTCAGATATAGCTTATACGCCATAAGAGTTTGTGTTTGGCAATATCGATACCATATGTTTAAGCATAGTCAAATCAATCTAGTTTTAGCCACTGCACGTCTTGAATTTTTATGCTGCTACAACCGACTAGAATTATAATGTTATCCAACTCGAATTCAGATCAGACTCCTAATTGAATGCGTCAGACATTTAATATGTTTGACTCTCAAGCAATCGTTTTATAAAACATGAAGCACGTAGGACAACGTGCACAGATCAGACAGATGAGAGTTTGAGCTTTCGAGATTTTATTAATAGAAAATATCATCGACTTACACGGGTTCATTTCACTTAATCCTTTTCCCTATATGTTTTAGTAAGACAAATACACAAGGAAAGGACTTTGAGAAAAGTAACTGTATAATTGATATACATGTACACTATTTGTTTTCACATTTATCATTGATAGTGTGATGTTGATTTCAATGGTGTAAATTGTTTTGTGCTGGTCACACACTTTGAAACACTATTTTTTTAATAAAAAAAATCCTGTTTTTGTCACAGCCCTATTTTTTTTTACCGAAAAAGTCATAAATAATAATTCTGTAAAGAATATGACATCAAACTGTATAAATGTATAATAAACAAAGTTATACGCGTAAACTGGATTAAGCAATCCTGTACTTCTTCATTTTAACCACATCTAAATAATAAGAAAATTCATTGTTAAATTCAGTGTACCGGCGGATTCGGTCGAGCGGCAAGACGCTCGTCTCTTGATCCAGGGGTCGTGAGTTTGACCCCTCGCCGGACCAGTCTTTCGGATGAGACTTGAAACCGAGGTCCCATGTATCAGTGCTATACACTGGGCATGTAAAAGAACCAGAAGGCTCCTTCGAAAAGAGTAAGGCTTTGCCCGGGTTTATTTCTGTATCCGCTTTCCTTTCTCTGGGACGTCCAATTAGCCCAAAGCTGGCACAAACGGACGTAAACAACAAAACCAAACCAAACTAAATTCATTGTTCTCTACTTTGTTGCTCTGTGGGATGTATTAAAGTTGTTATTGGTGTCTTGCATGTACTTATTCGCCAATCATCTGATTAAGTATTGAATGAAACAATTTATAATTTCCTACTTCCTGTTCTAGCCATATATTGTAAAACCTTTGAAGCCCAGTTAACCACTTGTGCATTTCCATCGGATGTTTATTTAGGCAGTGATACATTTTTTAGTATCAGTAGATACAAATATATTTAGTCGGTACTTTATTATGTTATACTATCTAATATTTTAAAGTTTTACATTACCCAATTCTCAATAAACCAAGCTATTTTGAGTAGAAAATTTAACGTCTAACAATCTTTTGCAAAACTTTGAATGTGTTCTCTCTGTGTGTACACCTCTGCTAAACTCCCAAACTTCTGTAGGATAGTTTAGAATTGGCAGGACCAGTTTGTCGAATATTTCGAGTGTGTACCTGGGTGGTATGTCTGTGATTTTGTACACGTATTTATCCATTATAAAGATCGCTTGGCCAATAAGCATCATATCAGTTTCATTTAAGGAACCACCCGAACAGAACATAACCCCTAAATATTTAAAAGATTTTCCAATTTCCAATTGCAATTGGTGTCCGTCGTAGGTAAAAGTTAAGTTTTGGCAGCTTACCACCTTTTTTGAATATCATTACTTTTATTATTGAAATGTTCACAGTCAATGTATAACGTTTACAATATTTGTTCAATACATCTAAAGACTTTTGCAATCCTGCGGGGTCCTTGGCAAACAAAATTATATCATCTGCACGCAAAACTAGGCATAACCTTAAATCACCAATCTCCATACCCTCTACCTCCTTTGCTAGTTTTTTCTTCTTTATCGTTTAAATAATAAAAATATTCAGCAGGTTTTAAATGCTATGAGGCCGTGAAACGTCGCCCAGTACTTCATTCTCAGTATTGTTATACTTTCTAGTCCTTCGAAATCATGAATTTCAATACTTTTAATTTTGAAAATTGAATACCGCTTATGCCGTAGCTAGGGGCGTGGGAAGTGTTGCATCTTTAATTACCACTCATGAACATACTCGATTAAACCGTGTCTGCAATTTTCTCTACATAAATTGGCTTTCTTGCTTTTTAATAATCTTCCTTTTACAGAATTTATACAAGTATTAATAAAACACGCGGGTGTATGTTTTGGTGTTTCAGTGTGCATGTATCAATACAATAAAGGTCGCGATAACTAGGTCTCACAGCATAAAAATCACTTTATAATAAATGGCAGATGCATTGTGTATGTTTTTCTGCTACTGACGTACATTCAAATAGCATATGAAGTGAGAAATAATGATGACATAGGTTACTTATTGTAAAAACAGACACTTAATCGTTTTTGTGTATACTACCAATAATACAAGAACAGAGTTAGTGGGTGTTGAAAATAGTAGTAAAGGCATTTGAGACTGTTTCCGGCAGATAGGCTAGTCTCATAAAACTGAGTGATATAACGTAGCATATTGATCAACCTTAACTCTGAGTTCTCGTTTGCTTGATTTCTTAACCTTGTTTGATTCGTTTGAGGGCATCTAAACCGTGTCCAAGCTGGTTGAAGACATCACCATGGTTGCGCACGGCGTGATAAGGGTAACTTGCTTGACGTTATGTATTTTTTTCAGATACTTTTTCTAACGGGTCAGGGCATTTGGCCAGGCTTTCAATTAACAATTAGAGCTGAAATCTTGCTCCAAATGCACAACTTTCTTACTTAATTATATTGCGCCTGAACTTGATAATTAACTGCCAAAAATTCATTTACCTCTTGCACAAAGCGTATTTTTGAATGAAAACTGTTTTTATGCAAATAGCTTCGAATTAGATCAGATGCTGTGTAACTGTACATCCGATCCGGAACTAAGTTGTTTGACACTCAGTCACTTAGTATAGTTTTACCAACTTGTATGCAAATTTGATTATGCTTTAAAACGGAACAGGCGACTTTTATAGCAGTCCGCTATTAGTTCATTAGGATTCTTAAGTGTAAGTGCTGTATTGTATAGTTGGAACATGTCTGTGTAATAATGTTGTGAACACCTTCGTCATACTGACATTAATAAAGTTCACATATTGACACATTAACTCCATCCCAGGTGGAAATGCTTATTTCAAAATTAGTGATGTGCACTACTTAAACCATACCACCATTGTTTGACAATATTTGAAAGGTGTATCTAAATAAGGCTTGGACGAGTCACTAGATGAACAATTTAATTAATTAGGATCATTACAATATCAACGTTTTCATTAGTAAGCAAAATTTAAATAAAGATAAAAAACAAGGATATTGAAACATGCACCTAGGAGAAGCTTAATTCTGACCCATTGTCATTTAAAACTCCGGATGTTTAAATCAATGTTTCCACTTAACCCTATATGATATTTTTAGAATCATTTACCATAATATTGTACAATAATGAGATTAAATAGAAATAAAAAACTTACCGATTCCTAACGGCTTTTAAAACATTTGGACTAAGCATGAGCAAAGGCTCCCTTTTCTACATTGTTTTCAATGATCGTTGACTACAGAGACGTCAAAATGCGCGTCCATAGGGTAAAGGTAAACATCCCTGTTAAGGTTATTTGAGGTTGTATTCTTTAAATTTAACATGAAAGTTTTATTTCTACTAACAGGAAGTGAAACCTGATGGCTAAATGTAATGACTGTTCCTATCCTAGTTATTACGACTATTATGTTCGTTATCATTCAATGTTACTTTCCCTAACAATGACACATCGCATTTCAAAACGGTTTTTTCATGCGTTAAAAGTTCAGTTTAGTTAGAAATGCAATTACGAAATGTATACCGGAGTACCAAAATTTAAACCTGACATCAAAGTAATCTAGACCCTGACGAGTCGCCATATCTGAATTGTGGCGCCTATCAGGGTGTATAATTACACTTATCGCAATTCATTAGTGCAAACCCTGTCGTAAAACTTCAAACGCCTTAGCAGTTTCACACTGTTACTACTACAGTCAAACCTGTCTTGAGTTTCTTTCGAATAATATACCAAAGTGGCCTATTAGGACAAGTGTTCACTAAATGCAAAATGAAAAGAATCCTAAAATATTTTGAGAGATTTCTGTATGACTTTTTTCTGCATTAATGCAGCAATATCTTGCACGATTATAGCAAAAACGTGCTTTTTTGTGAGAAAATCACTATAATTGGACTCAATTAAATCAGACACGTACTGATGGATTGCATCAAGAAAGAGATCGCAACAATATATTCAAAAATGGCTTAATGGCGGAGAGTTTTCAAAATGGCCGCTAAAGTGAAAACTATGCATCCACCCGAATGATATAAAATATTTTATTGACCTTTATTAAGGAAACTGCACTGCACTGAACACGACACGTATTATTTCTGCAATACTATTTATCTTTAATTCATCGGAACACAGATAACTCAACTATACTATCCATTTAGGATCCTATGGCACACTTATTGTTCTCAATATTTACAAACATTGTATAGAAAAAGCACAGGTGTATTGCCCTAAACCGCTACCAGTGGATTTGAATAGACCCATGCTTACCTGTAAAGTTTATAAACACTGAGAACAATAAGTGTGCCATAAGATCCTAAACGCATTGCATATTCAACACATGGTGGAATTCATCGTTTTTTCTCAAATACCAGATTGAAACTTATCGTTTTAATAGACTGGTAAATGTCTACAAATTTACCACAGGAGATTACACGACTGACATTGAGTCGATATCAAGGTGTCTGTCCAATATTACACAGCCTTCATCATCCTGATAATAATCTTTCTTAAAGGCGTTTGCGGCAGTTTAAAATCTCGGCTCTCGCGAGAGTTACGTACCACCGGTTTACGATCACTTCACACATGTAAGAATTTGTTTTATTTTATTTTTTAAAAAAAGTTGTTACTTGTTACTAGAATAATTATATGCAATGTGAAAAATGTGAATTTGGTCACTAGAAAAGGGTCAATAACATCTTTAAAGTATCGGTGAACCCTATTTTTTTATTTCATATTTCAACACGTGCTTGCATATTCTTTCAAACTGCAAAGTTTAAAAATATATATATATTATTTAGAGAAAAAAAATATCGCCCTTACTGCCACAAACGCCTTTAATTCACCAAACCTAATGGCATACGGATGAAATTAAATCTGACAATTCGCAATTACATATTCTATATCTTATTCGCTTTGCTTTTTCAACTTTGATCTATGTCGGTTATCAACAACAACAAACTATATTGGCGGCCATTTTGAAAAAAAGTAACTTCAGCAACTAACAACTTATTCGACCAATATCACAAGCCCGATATGCAATAATTCCGGTTGAATGCGATGCACACTTTGGAAACGTATATTGTCTTACCATATTATCCTAATTTCGACGCCATTTTAGATAATTACCATTATAACCGAAAGCTATACCGCCACGTTGCTTAGCTCCTTCCAATAAATTGATAGGCATCCATTGAAAACTTGTTTTTTCCATGTTTAGAGTTTTGGGGTCATTCATTTGAAAATTATACCGTCAATGAGCATAATGTGTAGACAATTACAAGACGTTAACCATAATAACTACATTCAACATATCTTATAGTTTCCCTCTTTGCTCCGAAAAAAGCTCATTCATGTGTCAAATTTCAATTGTTTCCTACCAAACATACGGTATTTGTGAATATGTTAATATTTTGAAAGCCGTTTACGAATGTTGACTCCTTGTTTTGTTATGATCGCAATTGTTTACATTATTCCAATATTTGTAAGTAGCCCATTGAAAATGTTATTGTTTATGTTTGAAGGTGTGACATGCATGCTTATAGAATTAAAATATTAATTAGGATAATAGGCAATTAATTTACAAACGGTTGCCATTACAACCATTCTCATTTAAATTCATAATTTCTTGTTGAAGTAGTACATAAAAAAACCAAATATGCCGAATTCGAAATGTCTTCTATTTTATGTACGCTGTTTGTGATTGTCTTAATATTTTGGAAGTCATTTTGAAATTGACTGTCATTTTTATCTCCGTTGATCGCCTCGTTCACATTCTTCCATTTGTTTGATAAGCACCTATTGAGAACTTAATTGTCTCTTCTTACAAAGTTTTAAAGCTATGATTAGCGGAGTTTATATATTAATAAATATACCGAGCTGCCATTTTATAAACTGTTGCTATAGCAACCAAATCCACTTAAATTCATACTTAACTTTTAGAGCACTAAAGCAATAAAATAGGACAATTTAA
This sequence comes from Macoma nasuta, assembly GCA_032359355.1. Taxonomy (NCBI): domain Eukaryota; kingdom Metazoa; phylum Mollusca; class Bivalvia; order Cardiida; family Tellinidae; genus Macoma; species Macoma nasuta. The sequence continues at coordinate 4,948 of JAULCE010341061.1, read as the reverse complement.
AGTATTTCCTTTTATAAATATAATGATATATATGCATTTTTTTTATTTTGAAAGCCATTTTGAAAATTGCCGGCATTTTAAAGGTTTTCGCCAAAACATGCCTATGTCTCTTTTACTTTTAGATAAAATGTAACTGTTGGTCTTTCTATCCAAATGTCATGTTTTTTCTAACAAAATAGCACGATTTTACACGATATTGCTGCACTTATAGCTTAAACGTAACTTAATCTAGAAATATGTGGCCGAGGGGTTAGAGTCTCCGACTTCAAATCGCTAGGATCCTTACCACTGAGGGTTCAAGCCTCGCGAGGGGTGAACATCTTTATGTGAGGAAGCCATCCAGCTGGCTTGCGATAGGTCGGTGGTTCAACCCAGTTGTCTGTCTGTGCAACGCTGAGGTTTCTGGGGTCTTCCTCTACTAGTATTTAGCTGGACGTCGCGCAATGACTTAAATACTGTCGAAGTGACGTAAAACCCTACACAAAATAATCCAGAAATTTTATCAAGTACTGCTGCATGGTAGTTGACAGGTTTGCCTATTTGTAAACCTAATATCATCATTCGATTATTAATTTGTTCAACACTGACATTCTAAAACACTCCTTGGACGCATCTCCTACAAGTTCTTTATCCAACCAAATAATGATGCTGCAGCTGTTCTCCGTAGTATTGGATAAGAAAATTCTCTGTTTAAACGACACTTGAGAAATGCTTTCATAGTAAATTAAAACAAACTTTTCATCCCGGATCTTTTTAGTAATATGCTAATATTTGTACCCTTGACAGATACATATATTATCTAACAATTGAGCAAGATTAAAACAAGGTGTCCCAAAAAAACTGTAACACCCCCTATAATCGTTTATATATTAAGTGGCATAAAACAAATACTGCTATAAATTAAAATAGCTTAAAGGCAGATTATTTTTACACAAGTTGGTGAAATTTCATTTGCATATTTCATATACTTATGCAAATAGAGCGTTTTTATAAAAAATGCTCAAAAAACATTTTGCACAGGTTTTGGTTATTTCGTCCGAAGTCAGCACACATCACACAGTACACGGTCCAAAGGAAATAACTGTTTAATTGTTTCAATTAGTTCTAGGTAAGTCTCTATCTGACCGCTGCATTGTCGTTCTTCATTTATTTCGGGTCGGGCGCTCGACACAAATAGTTTGATGACATAAGCCATTTGGCAGCAAACATGGTGGGTCAGCAGTTCACTCCGCAACAGAGGAATTTCATGGTTACAACCTACACTATGATAAAAAAATATTACAGAACTGTTTTACTGTTCCATAGGCGCTTCCGCAGCAGGAATCCACTTTCAAGATCCAGTGTGCTAAGAAATGTAAGAATGTACACTAAATATTGATCAAGTATGAATCTTAACCCTAATAGATCGGAGAGATGAAGAGTCGGAAAATGAGCCGCCCTTTATTGTTAGATCTTTAAGAACTTAGCAGTTTGTGCAATATTTTGTTATGCAAATTTTGCATTTTATTATTTGTTACGATGTTGTGGTCAAATACAACCAATGCACTTAAATTCACGCGATAAAATTGGTACAGTGTATGTTTTAACAATTATCAATATGTTCTTGGTTTTTTTTGACACCGAAAATTCAAAACCTGTGCAAAACGGGTTTTCAGTACCTTTCAAAGAATTTTTTTTATAAAGTACTGTCTATATCAAACTGAAATTTGGAATAGAAATGTAAAATTGCAATGGGTTTTATGTGCCGTAAAACATTTTCAAATATATTCGCACATAAAAGAGATTTTAACATTTTTATGAAGTGTTGCATTTTTTGGGACACCCTGTATAGAAACTTGTTAATCCATTCATGTTTTCTTTAGAAGTAAAGCGTATGTTTGACGAATTATGCTGGGTGTCACGCATTAGTTAGTAAATCAAACGCTAAATCAATCTTTAAATAAACCATACAGAGAGAACATCTTTGAAACCTTTGAAATTTTTTTCAAGAAACACGTTGTTATGTATTATATACAAAATAATATCTCATACACTAAACAATGCATGTATTTGGGTTAATGTTAAACAGGAAATTCAAAATACCGTTCTGCGACTAACAACGTTGATGTCGTCCGTTTTCTTCTAAAACAAAATAATTTTATGTGTCATTTTTAATAAAATAAATGCTCAAACGAGAAGGGTACAGACCATATCTTCTACAATCACGTCACCGTCATTGGCAAAAATGGCCAATGTGTATGCTTTACAGAACAGTTTTTTCACAAACATTTGACAGGTACCGTAGCTCAGCGTTCGTTATGATATACTAGTTTGCAGTCAAATCGTTACTGGAGGAAGCGGTTCGTGAAACGCAGAATTGCGGTATAAAAACGCCGGAAAGCGGCAAATAATGGATGTTTATACACCCCAAGTTAAGAAAACTGAAAAATTGAATCGATGGATTTTAAAGATCAGGGTCAGGAATACGTTGAGGATGATCTCCATTAATTTATGATTCGTCGTCTGTACTTCATTTTTTCTAGAGTGATGCCGTTTTCTGCAGTTTTGGTCCCAATGACTCAAATCAAAGAAGCGAAATTCAAATTGGGAAGAACTTTTGCCATAACTTTGCATGAAATTATGTACGGGGCTATTATATCCTTTACACAATGTGTGTCTCTTATATAAGAATATTAAACGATATTTTTGTATCGATTTATTGTGTTTCACAAGGAGCTGGTAAGAAGAATAGATTCTGGAAACAATCGCTTTAATACTGTTAAGCGTTTATATGTACGCGTTTTATGTGAATAATAAAATAGTAGATACAATTATTGACATACGAAGAGTGACGTTCCTCAGTAGAAATTAAATACAGAGGAAACTCGTTACTTTGAAGTTTAGGGACTGTTTTGACAGTTCAAATGACGCGAAATTCGAATACAGTTTGTTTGGTTCTCTTATACACTGATCAAATAATACATCATTTTTGGATCATGCATCTTATGTTTTGTTTTGACATGCAACAAGGAGTCCCTGTTTTTAAATCAGATAGCGACTGATTTTCCCTTGTTTAAAAGAAAGTATACACAAAGAAAATATATGATTAATAGGATGATTGTATAACAATTTAGTAACAATATCGAATGGCTTTGAAAATATTGTAGATAATGGTGCATTCGCACATTATAAAGAAAAGCTTTATTTATCCCAATTTTTCATAGGCGCCCAGGTATTATTGATTGGCTTAGGGTTAAGTATGCTATCTTAGGTATAAAACGACCGAATGTTGTTTGTTTATATTTTGCACCAATCGTCTAAAACAACATGAATCTCCCCATGTACCAACTTTACAGATGCTATTTAATACATTTTTGAACTGCACGTTAATGTTGATAACTCAGATTTGATGGCTGAATGATTAAAAAACATATCGGTTCCGAACGCATACTTCCTGGATACAATATCTGTACCGGAAGCATTATAAAACGCCGTCAGACAAGTGCCTATTGACTCACACGCATGCATTTCTAGCGTAATTTAACATGCACTTTCATCTTCAACGTATAAAGAGATTTAGTCCATCGACAGTAGCAAGGAAAAACAATAAACGTCTTGATGTCTATCAAACACGTACTGGTTTACAAAAGATAGTAATATTGTTGTTTGTTAATACAACTCGCTAAAGAATGATCCAGTATAACAATGTTTTCGCAATAAATTACATCCTTATGCCTACCAATATTTGCATAACTTTCCATCAAGTAGATATTATGCAGCTGTTTCTAAACATCCCATCTCTATAACACTGCCAGCGCGCTGCATGAAGTCATACAACTTATAATTGATTCAGGAGATGTATTTGCAATGAAACTGTGTGTAATATATATTTTGACGGCAAAATAGGCTGGCCAAAATGAGACGAATGAGATGCTAGTATAGCCCCTTATGAAGCAGACAAACATCGAAGCCTTCGTAATAAATAATAAATCAAAATATTAATCCGAAAATGAAATTTAATTTCCAATAAGATATGCGTCTGAACTATGGGAACAGCATCTTTATGGCGTACAGTATAGGCATACAATGCAGTTAAAAAACACAGAATCTTGAAAATAGCTATAATAATGGGTGTGTGGTATACTCATCAATATTAACGAAATGATGATACTCATACAACCTCGATAATAGAACAAGTTCATCGGGTCGTGACTCAATTATTTCTCATTTTTTTTCAGTAGACAGTAGATCATTATAACGTAGACGTTGACTGTGAATATAACAACCTCAGACTGCACCGCTGTAAAACGTACTTTTCTGCGGTTACAAAGTACTTTGCAACACTATCATGCATGTACCAAATAACCTGCGGTCTCCCTAGGGGGTTTCAAACTGGCTGAGGTCGATCAATAATTTAAGAGCATAACACTAGAGTCATTATTAGTAGGCGTAGTAGTTTGCTAAAATGATCAAGAGTTCAAGCTTTGAATTCTATTTTAAAAAGCTTTTTTTGTCAAACATACGTACAAATATGGTTATCAAGCACAACACATACTGAAATACGTGTGAGCCATAGTTTAATTATTACGTCATGTGCCATGTATAAACAATAAAACATATGAAAGGAACATGAAAAGGACAAAACATTATGGAAACTTAAATGTATATTATTAATGGTTTTGAAATCATCATTTGAAATGAAGCTATTGCTTATCATTATCCCGTAATGTTTTCAAAAGCCAGCTACTACATAGACGTCAAAATACAGCATAATTGTCTTAATGGTAAGGTTGTGGTTAACAATAAATGTAAGACAAAATAAGCATAATCAATAACAGAGAGATATATAGGATCTTACACGAGTTGTCATTTAATATAAGCTTTTCTTAAACTCGTCTAGAAAAAAATGTTATTAAGCGAGCCTTTGGCGAGCTTAATAACGTTTTATTCTAGACGAGTTTAAGAAAAG